>JABFOV010005166.1:0-12542 GCA_022817685.1 Aradophagus sp. ZL-2020
CGTCAGTGACATCACACATGGCAGAGTGTGGCAGACACACAGCATGAGATGACTACGCCCCGGTATGAGATGCTAGTTGTGCTGACGAATCGGGCGCACACACAACTGAAAACACTCCGAGATGTGGTGACGTCTGGGGGGTTTACCGGGACGGCTCACGCGCAGCTAGCGCTTGGGGGAGCCGGGTGCGCCCCCAACGCCCCGAGCCGCCCCCCCCCCCCCCCCCACTACGCAAGCCCCACTCGCTCCGCCGGCGTTTCCCTCTTTGTCCCGCGGCTCGCAAACGCCGCGGCGTCACGCGAGCCACGACAATATTGCTGCTCCGAGTGATAAACCCGAGACGGCCGCTTTTAGTTTCGTCGCTCTCGTTCTCCTCTCCTCCCATCTTTCCCTTTCTCGGCGTCGCTTTTATGTGACTTTTTTTTGCTTCTTTTTTTTCACGCAACGAATGTCGGATGGCCAGAAACCGGAGACACGAATTTCGTGTGCACGCGCATTCGCTGCTTCGACGAAACGCAACAAAAATCGCCTCTTCAGAAGCGGGCACCGGGTGTGACCACGTGGTTTCGATGCCTCCAACTGAGGTGCAACGATAGAAAGTAAAGATTGAAATGTTTTTCAAGATAATTATTGTATGGATGTTACCTGAAGGAGATTTTTGAATTTTTACAATAAAACTAGTAAAAATTGGCCCATTTACATGTGAACTTCTTGAGACACAAACTACTGTTATTAGCTACAATGAAATCTGATATTAAATATGTACAATTGATTGTAAACTTCTTTTGCGATACAATAATCCAAATTCAGTGAAAAGTAGATTTCTCATACTTTTGAGGAATTTGAAATATCATTAATAGATAATAGAAATGATGGCGTCTTAAATGCTGCTTGTCTTTGACGCACCATGTTATGTGTTCTACGTATTATAAGCTGAACGCTATTCTGATGATCATAGTTACTTGAACTCTCCCATTCATGCATGACTGAATGACATGGTGAAACTATGGGTTTCGATTGACATTTGTGCACTGATGTACCACTGACACTGATTGTCGTATTCAAGTAATTGAATGCTTCTTGTAGGATATTTATTCAAAATTCATAGACATTCCGAGATCAAATCAAAATATTATCGAAAATTATTTTAAAAGTAGACCATCGATTCTAATTATATTTAAAGTAGTTATCATAAATAACACTACATCGCAAATTACATTATTATAATCGTTGATTAAACGTTGTACTACATCAGAATCTATACCGAGTCGGTATTTTAAAAGTTCGAGCTACAACGTTCCTATCATTTCTATGTACATTATTAGCATATTCATTCTATATACTAACTGCAAATATGTTAAAGTCGGATATTCGATTCGTTTACTTTCGTTACACATTTCGTAAGGAGTTAATTCACTCATTTCTTCTTTCGTCGTTACTTTCATTTTCCAGAACCTTAAACAATCGAATCAATTCAGCTGTATCAACTTCCAAATCTGACTTCTGCTAATGCACTAAACACTCGAAAAAAAAAAAAAAAAAAAAATGAAAATAATAAAGCCTGCACTTTTATTCGATCCCAAGATGAGTAAAAATTTACTGTCTTTATTTGTGTTATTAAACTGACCGTTTCTATCCCATTTTTGATTATTTTTAGTCTGTTTAGTTGTATAAAAACCTTTTTCGCGTACGACTATTTGCATTCATGGTTACCCACAACTATGCTTCTGAACTGTTATCAATTAATGTTAAATCCTCCTATTAATGACATCCAGAGTAATTATGAAAGAAATTAAAAAAAAAAAAAAAAAAAAAATGCCATCGTTGGAACGACGAAGCTGATCTTTCAGTGGCAGTCGACCGAGCGGTCCGTCCGATTATAAATAGACTCTTTTGAAGAGCACACGTCAGGTACGAGTACACCTTGTCGGCAATTTCGCGATGCATGCGCCGGTGAATTGAATCGATCGGGCGCGACCGAGCGGCACGCGGAAACCCATTGCGACTCGGCGAGCCGTGAACGGAACGGCTACCTTTACGCTTTGCCACGCGGAATTTATCGGTAATCGATGCCCACCTATCGCCGCCGAGTTACGTCACTTTTAATCCCCGGCGCCTAGCCGGGAAACAAACAACGCCCTCGCGTCTCGCGCGGCGATTTGCTTACGAAAGCGCCACCGGCCGAGCGACTTTGACGCCGCTTGGCGAGTCGGCCGCGACAGACCCACCGACACGCCTTCTTTTCGTCTCACTTGCCGACCGGGGTCAGAGCGACCAGCGGGTCAAGAGTCTCTCGGACTTCTCCGTCGGTCCCCCGAGGCTTCCGGTGCTTGTATTTTGATTTCCGCCGCGGGATTGGTTACAAGCCGTTCCTTGCGTCAACTCGAAGATGCCAAGTCAAACAGTCAATTTGTGACTCCGTTGAGTCTGTCATATTTTTGCAACAGTTTTCTCAATATTAAACTCAATTTTCATTCAATTATGTGTCTAAGCATTTTCACTGTCTTCTATAAACGATTTGAAAAATCGTATAGGAATCCAGCGATCGTTATTGCTTTTAGGAATAAAAGATCACTTTTCTAACCTGTAATGATTCTTTGTTATTGTCTTTTCTGCTCTAGAGTGAAAAAGTGCACTTATACGTTGAATACACTTATCCGGCAAAGGCAAGTACTGAAAGTTCGGTCGTTGGAAATTGCCATTTTTGTGAAAACATTTTTTTTGCTGCCGTCTTAGTCTTTGAAATGTTTAAAGTCACATCTTCCCAAGCTCTTCGTCTGCATGAAATGGGAAAACCTACTGCAAATTTTTCTGCTCGTACCAAACAAAACAAACCGTAGAAGTTTGCCAAATTTCTTGGTGGACTGAAACTGCAATTGTAAATATAAAGTTTCGAAAATGTTGTGATGGAACTTCACTTATGGATAAAGACAGAGATGAAATTTGTTTCTGACAACAAGTTTTCGTTTCCGTTCTATAATTTATTTTTCTTGGTGTATAAGTAATAGCAACTCGGAGTGATCTTTGAAGATAAATCCGAGGGAATGGCGCTTTCCCTTCACTAGAATGAGATTCCGCAAAAAGGGAAACTGCTTTCGACAAATACCGAAAGTTTATTCGACTTCGCCGAAGTAGGATCCTCCGTGTAACTTGGAAATCCTTCACCCCGATTCGTCATAATGCCATTACCGGCGAGACTTCGGGACTCTGGAAGTCACTTTTCCGGGATTCTGACTTTCCTAAGGCAAATTCGAATCAGACGAATCGACGGTGGGTGCGCCACTTTTCATCGCTTGCACATTTTTCAATTCGTTGGTTTCGGGCAAGTCAAATCCACTCCAAGACAGTTTCGTTTTAGTTTGATTTTTATGGGATTAAAAGATTTACCAATTTCTGCAATACGCAATATGGTATATTTTCTTGGATGTTTACAAGTGACATTGCGTTAAAACCTAGGTCGTTTCATCCAATTATTATCGATGTACACTGATAATCACTTAATTTCAGAGCAAGAATTATAAAAAAAATACTACAATCAATCATTCTTTGCCCGCCAAATGATATACTTGTTCAAGTTTAACTGTGTTACATTCCTGCCATTTTCAAATCAACTTTTGCGAAAGTATTTGAATTCAAATTTTATAATACGTCGATAAACGTTAACAAGCCGAGTTAATTTTAAGTAGAAACAGATGACAAATTGTCAAATAGTTCGACCATTCTTTTTCCCCAGATATCCTCAACAATCTTACAAGACATCTTTGTTTGCATCTAAATTCTTTCAAATCCGACATACAACCCACGGAATGTTGCGCGATTCTTGTGTGCAATAAAACGCGACGTGCGAGACATCTTTGAAACCGGGCATGCCACGATCGATCTTCGACCTTCGTGAACTTCGAATAACGCTGATTGTGAAGTTTCGCAACAAGCACGAGCATGCGAGGGAGTGCTGATCTTATTACCATTCATACCGAGTAAAGAGAGAGAACCTTCCCTCCACCGAGAGAAAAAAGTGCATCAACGACAGTTCTAGACTGGGAATGTGACAATCTCATGACTGTTGCGTCTGCAACTTGACTAAAAAAACTATTAACGAGGCATTATTTAAAAATAAATAATCTTTAAATAAATTAAATTAATTCGGAGTCTAATAGTACAACATTTCGTACCACTGCGTTTACAGTTCGTACCACTGCGTTTCCTCAGTGTTGCCACCTGATTTAAAATTTTAATTTACAATTAAGAAGTTCCCTTAAAAGAAGTACGAAAAAAAAACTCTGAAATTGGAGCAATGTGTCTGTGTCGCGCCGATGAGCGGAGACGCGTTGACAGGCGAAATTTCTGTTTGTCAACAGAGAGCCGGATTAATGAGCGGGTGGGAGGGGGTGGGGGAGGGGGCGAGTCATAACTCGGCGCGGACAATCAAATCAGCCGGCTAAAACAAGCGACGTCGGAATGCGAGATGCGTGCGCGCTGACCCGCGGCGCATGCAAATCCCGGCACGCTCCCGACCTGGCTCCCTCCGGGAGCACGAAGAAACTGGGCTCTTGCGTTCCCCGGTCTCGGAATCAAACTCCGACCCGGCGAAAAGGAATTAACGAATGCCGTTGGAAGCGGGACGAGGGGGGGTGGGGGGTGGGGGGGGCAGCGCCTGGGGTGGGAGGGTGCGGGGAGCTCCCCGGCTGAGCGAGTCTTTGTATGCGGAGCTATTAGTTTGCTGATGTAAACACAGCGAGCGAGGAGCTCGCTTGGATCGAGACAGATATGGTCGCTGCGAGGGGGAGCGTGGCAAGCAGGAGGGGGTCGAGATTTGCGCCGGCGTCTGCGGGACAGTGTTGCTGTTACCCTGGCCACGGGGGTGTGTCGCCGACTCCCCCTCCCCGCCGGCGCGGGAAAGCGTCCCCCTCCAAGCGTCTTGCCCCGCGAATCGATACAGCTACCGACTGCCACGCCGTTGCCGACCCCCGTCGGCTAGCGGGGGGGCGGCTAGCGGGGCGCCGTTCATGCACACGCATCCACCGATGTCTTTCCACTCGGCGCGCCGCCCCCTGTTGGCCGCCTCTATTTAGGTTTGTTTGCCGCGTGTGGGAGGGGGGCGCTCGAGTTGACTTTTTGAGAAAGCGAAAGCTGCCAGGCGCTTAGTCTGAAAGATGAGGGTGTTAAATCCGGAGGAGGGCATTTTTTGCTTTACGTCTTTTGCGTGAGTCGCTAGGGGCAATGCACCGGATGGCTGCAATTGAAGGCAAAGAGAGGGGCCCGAAATGGGGATTGAAAATCCAACTTGGATTTTAATGCAGTTCTTAAGTTTCTGCGAAGGTGTAAAAGAATGACGCAAGTTTCTTCGTTGTTTTCCCTCCGTGTAATGCGGCCAGATTTCAGGCGTGATTCGGTGGGATTTAATTACATCATTGATTTGGGCGGAGCGTTGAACGGGAGCTTGTAATATAATGAATGTAAATTCGGCGCTGAAATTTATTAAACGGCGCTGTTACAATTTCGGCGATGCTAAATGAAATGCAAACAACAAATCAAAGTAGATGGACAATGGTTTTTCGGAATCTCGAAAAAAGATTGTAAATTGGATATCTACAGGTAACATTTCAATGAACTTTCATCGGTAAAACTTATTTTTCACCAAGGTTCACGAAAAAAAAATTGTTTAATTATTCGCAATCTATAATAAACAAACAATCGAGTGCTTAGAATATAATAAAAGTCTTGTGAAACTCAGCACCAAGTCGACGGCCAACTCGCCGTCGCTTTTTGAAACTTTTACCGACGTCGAATCGTCCAAGTTGGCCCTCGTGCTAATGACACGCGTCTTCGCGAACTTGGAAATAAGCTCCGTTCCGACCTGACTAGTTGTTGGTTAATCTTGCTAAGAAATTTCTATAAGCCGGGCTCCGACTTGCGCGTTCGCGCTCGTCCAATGAGAGCGGGCCGATGGTAATACGTTTCTGATATACATTCATTTATGTCGCCATTCGACAAGTACAACTGATCGAATTTCAGATAATCAATGTAAATCAAATTACGTTTCGCGTGGAATGCTGCCAAAGTCGTGGGGCCTTTGTCTTGGCTTGTGTGATTACAATTCAGCGGCGATAAAGCTGCGCTCGATATATTCCAGGGTGTGATTGTATTTCTGAAAATGCATCTATGCTATCTCCAACCATTGAAATTCCTTTAAAGCCTAGTGTGAGATTTTAGAAACAAAACGTTCAGCACGCATATAACGAACGAATTCGCACGTGTGACAAATCATGTGCAAGAAGTTTGCAACATTTATTTGCAACGAATTTTTAATAAATTATTATTTCGTCCATCAACAACCAAAATCAGAACTTGAATTTATATCAGCGCGATATAAAATGACATAATTGTTTCGTTTACTTTCTTCATTAGAAATATATTGTTTTTGATTGAATATTTATGGAATTGGGAATTCGTTGCAAATAAACGTTGCAAACTTCTTGCGCATGAAAAATCGTTGTACGGTTGAAGCATGGAACTTGTTGCTGCATGGATGAAACTTTTTCCTGATCGCCTATTTGTTTCAGTATTGTCAGTACTTGGATTTATCAGCGAACCCCCTGAAAAAGTGTTGTCTCGGAAAGGTGACTGAAAAGCGTCGGTAAATCATTCGAGTACTTCGGCTGGAGTTCGTTAATTAATTTATATCGCGCGTCGATGAATTTATAGGCATTGATACAAGCCGGACGTTTTACACGCTTGTACGTCAAGATGTTTTATTTGTTTTGTTTCAGCGTATTGCTTGCCCCTCCCCCTGCCCCCTTTTTTATTAGCACGCGTGTTCGATTACGCGCGTCCGTGTTCGGGGAACAAGACACCCACACACAAAGCGCCGGGACACAATGAAACGTCTACGCGGTTACGAGCTCTTCCATCTTGTATATGGCCCGTGTACGTACGGCACGTACGCTCATAAAGGACGATATAAGCTCATACATATGCAATGATATCTGGAGCGCAATAGCCGGACACGATTTCAATGCGGAGAGAAATATGTACACACAAGCTGACAGATAGACAGATGGATAAACAGACGCGGATTTCGAATCGTCAGGCCACGGCCACGTTTTCCAATAACCCAGCGACATTAGTTAGAAAGTGGATTGGCGTCTTCTTTTTGTCGCACTTCGGCATAGATTTGCCGAACGAAGCAATTATTCGCGGGACACTTGCGGGGGTGCCGTGGAATTTCAATTTCGGGGCCTCGAATTTTGGTGGCGATTCAAAAACAGTTTGAATGTCCCGCGAAAACGTTTGCTGCTCGATTGTGCGGGTGTAACGCGAGAGCGATATTTCTGACTCGGCGGAACGTTTGGAGGAAAGCCAGGGGAATGAGGAATCACGCGGGATAAGTTGATCGGGTCACGTCGGCTGGCTTGAATGGCGGGAGTTTGAAAATATTTAAATTAACTTGGGACGGCGAAGCGACCGGATTACGTCGACTCGCCGCAGCGAAATTTAAAGCGCATAAAACGCTCGAAATGCCAAATTGACTTCCTGCCGCGGAATCCTCCGGATGTCTCGAAGTTACGCAGCTACGTAAAATCAACAGCCCCGGTAATTAATTATAATCCTTGTCATTTACGCGGCCGAGCGACTCATTCCTCGTTTCCATGGTAATGAAATTCCGATATTAAACATCAAAGACGATGATATCGAGTTAAGCTCGATCCCGTTAAACGCGGGCAAAAAATCCGCTCTCGTCTCGCTCAAGTTCGTTGGCTCGATTTTAATCAACAAGTTTTCGGCCGACTCGTCGAACGCGAAACTTCATCGCGAACAATTTCAGGTTTGTACGTTTCTCGACAGAATCACGCGTACGAATGCCGTTGCGTATAAATGCCGCGAAAATAAGTGTTTGAATTTCTTCTTGAACAAAACTGTCAAACACTTTTCATCAACTTTAGCAATGAAAAAACTTTCTAAAGTTTTTCTAAAATTAATTCAAGCCCTTCTGAAATCAATTTAACAAAATTTGTAAAGCTCACAAGCATCTAAAAACACAAATTAACACGTAATAATCGAATTTTTATAGACCGAATAAAAAAATACCTGATGTACAATAATTTTCACGAATTCGGTATCTCAGTGTACCTTTACTGTTTTTACATGTAAACTCTATACACTTGTTTTGCTGTTTTCATATTATTTTTGTATGCAAACAAATAAAACCATAATAGTAAAAAAATTAATTAAAGAAGTGAGATCCGTAAGTTATAAAGGTACATGTTTTTATTCTACGAATTTGATCATTTTGTAGGAGAATTGCATAAGCCCCAATAATCACATTTAATTCCGGCGATACCGATAAATCGTTAGCAGATGAAATAAGTCGGTCGGTTCGCTAGCAACGGCCGCTATTCCGGGAGCTTTTCTGATTCGCGCCGGGGTTTATTGATTTGCGTATTAAAGGGAAGCTTTCGCTAGTCTCGGCCTTGCCCGAGAACTCAAAAAATCGTGACGATGTTATTTCGCAGGAAAAAAGAGGGAATAAAAATGAAAATAGAAACAAGACTGTGAAAAGTTGAAGACAAACGAGAAAAGAAATACCAAAAAAAAAAAAAAAAAGGAAAAAAACAAAAAGAAAAAAACGGGTCGCTCTATAAAGCTCAGTACTGGCGAGTTTTAATGGAATCGCGTCGCGACGTAACTTTTCCAATATGATATCGAGCACGTGATGCGATAAATTATCATTACGCCGACGGGGAATGAATACGTAAAATTGCGCGAAACCCACGGGAACCGAAGTTTAATGTGATTCGCGGCTAGTTTGTTCATGATCAGTTGCTCTCGTCGTTGGAAAATACGCGCGTGCGTGCAAAAGTTTTCCAAAAGGAATCTGTTCCTACGTGAAAATTTTTGATGTTATTGTTAATTAAATTATTCAAATGGTCGAAAAGCAATTATATGTTGAAATACTATTTTATCATCTTAATTCACTTTTGTGTGACATCGGACTCACAACAAGTTTTACGATGAACATAAAAATTGCAAATTATCATTTTATTGCAGTTTTAATTCATAAAGTTCTTACAAACATTACAGTGGCGCACAAATAATTAATTGTTAATTAATTAACCAATTAATTGCCAATCCCTTTTTCGATTATACTGTATTAGCTGTGCTACCTTTATAAATCAGTGTTTGTACTCGACTAATCGTAAAATTTACTAGTTTCACAATAGGATTTCCCGAATTTAATGATAATGTTTTTAGTAACATAATTTCTATCATCTCAAACAATCCAAGCGCGGCCAAGCCGAATCGAATAATAAGTTTTGCATATTTGGTCGAATTACGTGGAAAAATAATCGTCCGAATCACTGGCATTTGTGCGCTCTAATTATAAGCCGGGCATTCGATAATGCTGAAATTTGCCGGCGATTTTATTACGCGATCAATAATTCGAAATTCCGTGGAAACGTCGACCCGCGATGTTATTCCAATTTTGCAATTAAAAAGCGCGAGGATGGATAATTCGATTTCAGTTGCCCAAAACGTCACGTCTACCTGTCCAATAAATTTTTGTTACATTTGTCGCGTGAGATGAAATTCCTCCAGTGTGAGCTCTCGCGTTTTATGGAGCCTCGTGAAAATCGTTTCGTCAACTGTTCGACGTACGAAATGTTGATGCAGTAAATACAGACGGGAGGTTATATTAAAACTTCGACGAAGGAAAAATCCGATAAAATGCATGGCATGGTTTTAAACTGTTCGAAAATAATTCACCGTGTGATCGTGCTCAGACACATTCGAAAAATTGTATTATAATGCCTAAATTTTGTCTATTTTGTAAATATCGTCTTCACTTAGCCTTTTTCATAAAAAGATACGTGCCATATAGAAAATTTAAGAAAAAACATGATACGTACAACAACATAGTTTGTAAATTGTTTTCATTGTTTATTGAATTTTTTTTTTTTTTTTTTCTTACTTATGAAAACGTTTCATACTGATTTTATCATTATAATTTTCGAGTGAACTAAAGTATTATAACGATTAAATCGGTGCTTCTTTATAAACTTAATATAATTATAAATGAAATATTGTTATCAATTTTAATATAATTTAGATTATTTTTCATTTTTTTGTTAATTTACAATAAACTATGTTCTAATCGTTACTATAACTTTAAATCATTCAATTGGAATGATTAGTTGGTAAAAAGAAATGTAGATTTGAAGTTGAAAAGAGTGTGCTCGATCGCAAGACCGAAGTTGAATCACTTGTCCCAATTTGGCGGTGGAAAAATATTGCGAAGCCGAGGCGGTAATAAGAGTATAAGTTGGTGATAACAGTAATGGCGCTGCTGTGTAAGTGGGTATTATCGCAATACGCGCGCTTATCCGATTATCGCTTACCATGACCAGGGAGTGCGTCAGAGCAGTCGACGACCTCGACCTCCTGGGCGTCATGCCGACGACCTCGCCTCTCATAATACTTTCGACAACTGTAACCAAACCAACGTTTGTTGTTAAATTCAATTGCGTGGCGACGTTATTGAAAAACTGAAATCAATCGAACGTAAGAATAGCGCGGGGTAATTTAATTAGCTTGCTGCCGGGAAATCAGATAGCATTGTTCCGTGAAATTCCAACCGAAAATGCTTACCGCCGTCTCCAATCAGCCGCATTTGCACCAAACTCGGGTCCTCGTTGTGATCCTCGAGCACAGTGTCGTCCGTAACCGTTAAATCCTGTAATCGCAATGCACGTTTCACGATTAGTCATTGGCCAATATTGTAATCCGATGAAACAACGGAATCCATAACGAGCGGCCTCGCTATTTCATGCCGATGTTTTCACGTCGATTATCGCGCCACCTCGCTTCATTAGCATGCATAATTGTTCGGTAATACATAATACTCGACAAAGTTCTTTGTCGGGGATGTGGCTATACATTTTTTCATGCATTGACAATATTCTTCTCTATTTATTAAGCGCTTTTTCGTCATCGTTTCATGTTAGATTCATTCAGAACTTGCTAATCATTCATATATAGAGTTCAACTTTCCAACGTTTATTAATAAACGAAAATTAATTATATATAATTTAGTAACATAAATTGTAATCAGAAATGAGAAAATTATATTCTCGGACATTGAAATATTTTAGCTTTTTCTTGTAAAATTATTCAATCAAAAAATACTATTATTGTATGAAGAAAATTATATCAGATTTTATTTTCCTTTACTAATAAACGTTGGAAATTTCAAGAACTTGTTTGTATACCTTCTTAATTTTTTTACAGCAAAGCTTCTTTTGCACTACGTTTATTAATATTTGAAAGGAAAGTTTTATAACAATAGAAATGACTTGAACACGTAACTGGATACGTCCAATTCGAAATAATGAATTTCTTAATCCGTCAATTTGTCGTTGTTAATCAAAGAACCATCAAGCGACGTTCCGATACGAACGAAACCCGGATCACGGATCACGTCTCTTGGTCGTCTATGCGACTTTTCCGTCTGAATTTTTCTCTCGCGCATCTCCAGGACCCTCGGTGGAATACAACGAGGTCAACAGCCTGAGAGTAGACAAAGAGTTACGAAGGGTTCTCTCGTTGCTGCCTATCGATTGCCCTCTCCAACTCCATTACGACGGCTTTAAACTAGGACGGCAGCTCGGCGACGAAAATCGAAAGTTAACGAAATTTCGAAATTAACTTCAGGCTTAATTATCATCTTCATGCATTTAATAATTCATTTTATCAGATTTACAGTGAAGACGAAGTGAAAAGAAAATAACTTTTAATACTTGACGTAAAAAAGTTGCATCTGAAATAACGAAGATTAGAATTCTGGTATAAAAATATGCAATAAATTTCGATTTTTTATTCATATTAAATAAAAGAGGCATGTTCTTTGTCTCGATTGCTTCAATGCCAGAAAACCTTTGACCTCTCGAACACAAAAAATGTTTTCAACTGAGATACTTTTTTTGCGGTATAATGTAATTCAAGTTAGACAACTCGAAAAAGTATCTTCAATTGTTTCAAAGATTAATGTCAGAGTCGCAATTTAAAAGTATTTAATCCATTTCAGACAATTCGAATTAACTTTACAACCCAGGAAATGTGAATGTTTCGTCCGCTGAACAGTCTTTTTCAACAATTACATTAATGGGTGTTAGGACTTTAATATACAAAAAATAATAGTACTGAATACTAATGAATAAATAACGTACACCATTTCGGTGATTCGGACTAACTGTAAATTTTTCCACCTGGAAATATCTGCACGATATAAAATTTGGAAAAAGTTAAATAAAAAATGTAATGTAAAAGTATTTATTTCAAATCTGCTTCAAGTATATGTATTAAGTGTACAAGTTTGCTTCCGCGGTTTGTTCATAGATGGCTGTAGCACCATCTATTAATCGATATAAATACACGGAGAAAAAAATATTATTAAAATGTGCTATACAGATTGAAAAGAGTGTTATACGTATAGTAAAGTACGGATGCCGTGCAACTATATTCCACAATATCATACAGTATAGAAA
>JABFOV010005167.1:0-12541 GCA_022817685.1 Aradophagus sp. ZL-2020
GTCTTATTTTAAGTCACTTTTAACAGAATAGACGGTAAAAGTGACTTATAATAAGACACTTTTCATATAGTAGACGCAAATAAGTGACTGACTTAATTCCAGATGTTTGATTGAGCGATCGAAAATCTCGAAAAAATGCGCGTGGCAATGCTGTCTCGTTTTATGATTTATGTTTAGCATTAATTTTCTACACGAGCGTCTTTATCATTTTAAGTATCGCTCGAGTGTTTGCACGAAGAAATTTCACGGTATTCGTTAAATATCTTTCTTCGCTCTGCACTATCCGAATATTGTTCATTTTGGATGACCGCCAGGTTTTCTAAAAAGTAGTTCATTGTCTTAAAAAAAAAGTTCTGGAAGAGAAAAAGCGAGACGCATTCTGAAACATTTTTACGATTGCGAATTCTGGATTGTTGTCGATTGATATTATAAAACCGGGTCCGGATTTATTGAAACGCAGCCCGGTAGATTAAGTAATAATAATGATATTAAACGCTTAGGAGGAGTAGCAAAAATTCCTTGCCGCACGATGTAGAATTAAGACATTCAAATGTTGATTATGACTTTAAGATGAATTACTAGTCTGAATGTTATCAAATTGAAACGATTACATGAGGGTAGACTGAATAAAACGTATTAGTCGATTCTATTAAATCATATTTTGGTACGAATTAAGTAACAGAACTGATTCAAATGACGATATTGAAGCAAAAAGTTTAAAGAGAGAATTTATAAATTGCAATATTTAGACTTCTCTGAAGTTTAGAAGACAGCTTTCTATCAAAATTTGTAGGTTACTATGGGATGGGGGGTTTATTGGATTATCGCACCGCAACAATCGATCTGCTTTATTGGCATTTTTCACGTCCTGAATCGCTGCTCTTAATTGATATCATTTAAAAGTAAATAAATAAACAAGTCAATATAAAAGAATTATTAAATAATATGAAAAAGTTAAATTATTATTATTAATTTTGTCAGTACTTGATTTTTCGCGGCTTCTATAACATTGCAATTTGCTTTCGCGCCATTTCAATTCAGTTCTCCACAAATCCTTAATTGCACGTCGGCAATAAATACAGTTTTCAGTGCTTGCAAGAGGGAAGCAATTCATCACTAAAAAGTTGATCTTAACGTACTTACCGTATTAATGTAGTTGATGAGAGACAGTCCGCCGTCCCATGGCTTTTCCAATTCGCAGGATAAATTCGCTGGTCTGAGAGCGTGGGACTGCTCGAGCGCCCTTAAACCATCCGCAAACACCTGCACGCTATCGTACATTAGTGCTGGTTCAGCCTGAAAGATAAACACGGTTGGCATGAAAAAAAAGTGGAGAGAAAAAAACAGAAACGCAGGGAACTCCGCTTAAAAAACAACGGGCAATTTATACGTCGTCGCACGGCTATTTATAACTATTTGGGCTCAGATTTCGGCACGTTAAAAATTGTAATTTCGATCGACTATCGAAGTTCAACAAACAAGTGATAAAAATGTCGACCGAAGACCCCACCACTGTCGTTTGAACGGGCATTCGCCGAGTACATACTATTCATTTCGAAATTAATTCGAAATTGCGCGTCAACTTCAGTCAATAACTAAGCCTCGATAACGAAAGTGATAATTTTTCATTCGAATTTGGCCTTTTGTGTATAATCATTTTTCAAAATTTGATCACAATTCAAATTCGTCGACAGAAAAGCATGTGGAACTTTTTACACATAATAAGGGATATAAAATGTAAAGAAAAAATTGAATGTTGAAGAGCTCATTAGCTATTCTTTTCACGGTGCGTTTGTTGGCCAATGTAACGACTTGTTTGCACAAATTAAAGCTCTTTATTGCGATCATGCAACGATTTTTATTCGTTGCGCGAAACGTTCGGAATTTATGTCAAATGTTTAACGTTTAATTTAATTCGTTCAGTAAAGGTGAAGCACGGAACTCCAAGCGGAGACGAAATTCGCCAATTTTTTTCAATTTTTTTCTTTATTTCGCGAACGAGTTAACCCTTCGATCGGCCGCAAACCCTCGTCGCCGTCATTACAACAGACGATCCCCGTGTTCGATCGCACTCTGAATAATAAAGCAAAACGACATCGAATCGTTTGCTAAATTCTACGTACCGCTATTATTCAGAGTTCAGTTTGTGCACGCTTTAGCAGACGCGCGGGATTCGGTTTCTTTGTGCTACGCAGTTGAATCCTTCGTCGATTTACTCATATTTTATGCAACGCTACGGAACGACAAAAATTGTATGCTCTTGGCTCAAGACGAATAATTACGACTGTTACGCCTGTTAAAAATGACTTTCCCGCTTTTCAGCAGCACGCTTTTCGCTACTTGTAAATTTCAGTTCCACCTAGGATTGTAACGAAGTGAATTTATCTGAAGGGCAAAAGTTAGTTTGAATATTTTTTCTTCTAAAATATTCAACAGAAGTGAAGGGTTACGTAAAACTGAAATGTGTATCTGTAATTGTTAATTTTCAGAATATTATACTTGTATAACATTATGTAATAAGTAAATGCTTGATAATTTAACATTACATTTTTCATAAAAAGACACGAAAATATGAAAGATGATAATAATTTTTCATATATAACTCATCATTTTTCATCATTCTTATAAGAACAACGATGATAAATGTAAAATTTTGTGTAAATCAAAAAGAATTTCTAATAAATAACGTCCTAAAGAACGTGCAAAGAACATGATACACAAATTTCGTCTACGTGACATAAAATAAAAAGAAACAAATATAATCAAAGTTAATCAAACTTTGTTAACAAACAAGTTTTCTTCGTAAAGGACACCGTAAATTAACTTAAAAAACAAAAATACAAATAAGATACTAAAACGTCATATTTCCGAAAAACCGACAATAAAATAAAGTACTAAGGGAAACCGCAATGCAATCAATTACTTTAAAACTAGGCGACATTTTCGATGACAATGAAACTTTTTATACCGACGACAAGCCCTCACCCACATGACCCAATAATCCACTATTACTTGATTTGTCCAGAAATATCATCGCCGAAATGAAACAGGCAAGGCATTACGCAATCCGTACGGTGATTTAATCAGTTTGACCATCGGTAATAAGACGAGCTCGATATCCATTTGGCCGAACAATCGTCAAGTAGAAACACGAAAAAGTAGACGCATTTCGTCGAAGTCGCCGAGCCAACGACTATTATCTTAATGTACCCAATGTTTTGAAATTAGCACGAAATCGCGTCTGACGTGTGGAACGACAACGCAATTAAGCCGCGCCCCACCCCGGCCGCTAATTAAAGCCATTTAGAACACCGACGGAGCCGTCGCGTGCAGTCTTTCGCGTTTGAATTTGGCGCGCGGCGATCTTTTGTTTGGCCCGGCCCGATTCCGGTGCCAAATCCACGTTAAATGCAACGAGACTCAAGAACAGTCGGCGTAATGACTAATGGCAAAACCTCGGACCGACGAATATGATTTATCCCGCATGGGCAACGCGCGGGCGTCTCTGTTTTCGGCGAAGCCCAGACTCTTGGCGCTAATTTATCAGCGCGACTATTAGTCAATTTTGCGAATAGCGCCGCGGCAATTTCGTCCGGCTTCTGGCTCGGGTTTCGCGTCGCGCAATTGCATTTGGATTTTTGAGCACCGCGGCGAAATACAGAAAGTTGAAGAGCGAAAATAAATGGTATTCAATTAACATGAAAATATGCTGGCTTAATTTGAACGTTCAATTTTCAACAATATATATCTCTGATATTCCTGCGATTTAAAATTATGTCGGACGTATCCTAAAACATATTACGCTGAGAAAACATTTTTTGAGATGAACCAACTTACTGAGCATTCAGTTCGACTAATCGTCCAACAAAAAAATTAATAATTACATCTAAAAGTATAGTTTTTTCTATTAAGAATTCAGTTTTTACTATTGAAATTTAAGTAAATTTGTTAGTTGATTGAACATAATCATTTAGTTGATTGGGGTTTCATTTAATTTCTAGTTGATTTTACGAAATGTTTTTTTTTAGTGTGAGTTGGTAATATGTTTTTTTTTATTTCGCAATTTTTTATTTAGTTTCGCAATCTTCCATAAAAAAGAAAAATGTACAATGGAGTAGGAAAGAGATTAAAAGATCGCAGCGACACCTATCGCCGAAGCAAATATCGCCTGCGTATTTTCCCGGGTTTGATGCAAATGTATCAAATACGAGTTACGTATTAGCGTTGCGGGATTCCCAAGCGCATGCATATTTGGCTGGTCAAACAAACTGAAGGATCAAGAACTTGGTTTAAGTTGGGTCGTATGGACGTGTCCCAACTTGCGAAATGCATTCCGACAATGGCAAGTCTGCGGTTGCGCCACGAGTATTAACCTTTGGGATAAACAAGATCGTCGGATATTTCACAGCTAATAAACAATCAACAATTGTGACAACTCCCGTTGATTAGTGAATGTATTGAATACCAAATCGAGAATTACAAAAATCATTAATCACATCACCCGTTTGTATTAGATATGTCTGATTTATGATTGTGATTTGAAGATTCACTAATATTGAACAATATTGTAATTAATATTAAATCAATCCAATAACATCAATTTGTAATTACGACCATGTTATATATGGTAACATTATGTTATATTACACCTACATGAATAATTGTCCAAAATGAAAAATGCATTACTTTAAAATATCTTTTACCGGTCTTTTTCAAATTTTTATTTGATAAATCGGGCATAGTGTAGAAACTAAACTTCTTTCATTATCATAACAATCAAAACTTTGCTTACACGAATTCCGTAAAAAAGAACTATTCGTACTTTGGGTTGGTAAAATTTGTAATTCTATCAAAGTGATTAGTCAAGATCTTTGTAGTACGTCGCTAATTACAACTGTCGCTTCAGAGGCACTTGCGATTGAAATCCTCATGAATAGTTCAAGAAAATTTCATTATTTATAATTGATAAATTTGTCGAAGCAACAACTTGAAAATAAACTTTGTTCCGTGTGTATTGCAATGATGAAATGATTTAAAAAATTGATTCGTGTTTTATTTATTTGAATATATCGTGGGCGGAATTAGAATTATTTGTTAACTACAAAAGTTTTAAATAACACGTACTGTGATCACTCGAATTGACGATCCGAAACAACATACAAATTAAAGTGAAATTTAGTTCGATTTGAACGATACATGAGTGATGTCTAAGGTACTCTGTTTCGTTTGAGTGTTAAGGGTATGACGAAATTTTGAAACAATTTACACAAAACAAAGTTCTGTTAACAATAGTTTTAGACATTCTTATAATTATCATATTGTACAATATGCTGAGTATGAGAAATGATTATATAAAAATTTGCGTTATATTTTTATTCAATCTATTATACTGACGCCGTTAGCAAAAAGTTAATAACTGGAATACAAATTTCATATAAAGTTACCGATATTTTTCCCAAGGCGACAATATAAGTAAAGCAATACTGTCTGAAAAAAATATTGCAATTCTAATAAATTGTTGTATAATAATAAAACACAAAATACAATTTTATTTTCACTTCATTACACAGTGTATACATTTGTAGAATTACTCTTTTCCTGGTTAAAGAAAAATAGTGAAACATAAAATTCCATTATGATCTATTTGTAATAAAATCCTGTGATCTATTTACATGAAATTATATGCATTTATATACAAATGCACATAATTGCACGTATGTACATAAATGTAAAAAAAAATCATAACTATTTATAATTGAACCTCTATGTACCTTTATCAATTTTTAAAATACCTATGTTTTATTTCTTATAGGGTTTCATTACGAATAATCCATAATAAAATTTTATGTTTTACTATTTTTCTTAAACTAAGCTTTTGGCGTTTATTGCAAAAAAAGTTGTAAGAAATAAGATTATTCAAATGATAAATAATAACAATCAAAATTTAATATAAGATGTAGTCTGTTAAAGATATTTTTGTAGAAGTATTACAAAAATGTTTCAAAGTATAAACTCCGTTAAAAAGTGCAATCTGAGACAAGTTAGAAAAACTTCCTTAATTAGATTTCGGTGCAGAAATTTGATTAGATAACAGAGAAAAAACAAAAAAAAAAAAAAAAACAAAAAATATTGAGAACATTGAGATTATTTTGAAAGTATCAACGCTATATTAAAAATTATAGCAAAATAAATTATACCATTATAAAACATTTCACATATATTTGATATACTCATCTCAAAATTTGGGTTTTCAAGTGAATGAATCGCAATATTCAGTTGCTCAACTTCCACCTGTTCCAGACTAATTTCATTTCCGCAAATCTACATTGAAACACAATTTCCGTTAAATCGAAACAAAAAATTCTTTATTAAATTTGTTTGAAAATCAAAATCATAAGACAATATGTCAAAATCATAATCAATAATACGTGACTCATCATTTTATTAAGATGTTTCTTTCAATAAATGTTGTTTCAACTTATACACTTTGTATCAATTAAATTCAAAGAGAAACATGCATAACTTGCCCTAAAACAAGCGTAGCACCGGTTCCATCATTATTTTGAATTAGGTGAAGCGCGTTACCTCAACCCGCCGTGCGACGAAGTTCTGACAAATCGATTTTCAGTGCTTTCGCCCTTTCCCAAAACCATAGTAATTTGTTCATTAAATTCCACCTAAGTCATTTAAATCACAAGTGCCCAATTTCAATCAAATACAATGACGTACGATCGCAAGCAAATTATACATGTTTAAACTTTCCAAACACTCGTATAGATCGCCAAAATATCTTAATAACTTAAATACTGAGCTCCAAAGGAAGAAGGGGTATCTTATTGAATACAGACCAATAAATTTCATTTCACATCGAAGAATCACTCAAGAAATTTCGATTTAAAACTCGTATCGTTATTTTCAATGTTGAAACATAAAAGAAAAGTTTGTTTCTTTTTGGAACATTATCAAAATGTTTGATTTTTGAAGTGTGAAAGTGCAGACATGATCATACAACTTTACATTAAATGTGATCTTAATTTAAAAAACATTCATGGTGCGATTACGAAAAACAAAAATACAATATATTATGTCTCTCGGGAGTAAAACTTGTGTTTACTCCCGAAGATCAACACTATGCTAAAATTGATAATAAAAGCGTAATTTTTATTTTATATTATTAACAGGGAGAGTAAAAATATTGTTTTGCTCGCGCGTGGCAGTAAAACAATGCTTTACTCTCGTTTTTTGAAAGACTAATGTTAAGCTTTTCAAATACGTTTAACATAAGTTTATTTCACAATTTAACTTACAACTTTTAATATAATTATGCTACAACATTCACGTTTTTAACATTTTAAATTTAATTATGCCACAACATTTCACGTCTTTCTTCTTTCTGCGCAGCTCAAGTCGGTCAATTTTGCACAGATGAACTGGTTCAAGCAAAACCATCAGTGATGCATGAAAACAAACGAGGTCTGTCTAGTGAAATAGTTTAGTCCAAGTTCTTAACTAGACTCGTTCAACAAGCGAAACATTGGGTGCTCGGAATCAATTCGACACGTAATTCGCAACCCGCAACATTTGCCAGCATTGTCAACAATTTAAGACGAACGCCGATGTTTCGACTACGTGCTTTAACTGCGTTTTGATTGGGCCACGCAACATTGTAAACATTACCGATTACACGGAAAATCCTTTTCCATTAAATTTAATTTAGGAAAAAGACAATCGTGGCTTGAAAAGAGGATTAATTGTATAATACATAATTGCATAATTATAATAATCTAATAAAGCAAATAATTATCAGCATTGCGGGATATCCTGCGAAATTACGTAAACAAACAACTAACGTATTATTAAATGTATTTACACTCGATCGTTCAATTCTAGATAAACGTATATAAATAAAGTAGGAATGTTTAAGTTTATCACAAAGCAAAATGAAGTACCCGAAAATACTTCTGGCGTTGCTCGTGGTCATCGCTGCGACCGAGGTAAGTCTATAATTCCTTTGGTTAAGTATTTGATATCCTGGAACTTATATTTTTATCAACAGTTTTTTTTATATACAAACGTGAAAATTGTATTAAAGGAAAATAATGTATCAAAATATTTAATACAGTATTAAACAATGTATGGGGAGAAAAATGCCATCAAATTAGAAATAGTAACATAATCTTAATTCAACAATGAGAAGCTTTAGATTAAATTTCTTCAAACATTGAACGTGTCTTGAATTCAATCTCGCTCTCTCTTCACGTAAGAAAATAATTTTTTAATGCAAATTATTTGAAATTACTCGAGAAAACATTTGCGGGCATATATGTAAAATGTAATAGAAGATATATATGGCATTGATAAGTGCCATATATATATCACAAATGCAACCATTTATTCCTATTTACATGCTATATATGTGCAACTGCAACATATACTGCGCATATATATGACATACATACAGTAACAATTTGCCATATAAACGATGTGTATTTTTTTTTCCTGAGCACAATTAACACACTTAGGTCAACTGTAGTTATAGTTGAATACAGGGAATTATATTCCATAGTTGACTTAACTATGTAAATTGTTGTTTAAAATAATACATTATTGATTTAATTAGAATTTTGTTGTACCCCTATCGAAAATAATCACGTCATAAATCATATGAATAATCATATGACATGAATAATCATATGAGGTTTCCAAAAAATTTACACGTCTCTGTTATTATCTTTTAATTTAAGTTAAGTTAAACGAGTTTTAGAGAATAAGAAAATAGTGCAAGAACTTTTTTCTTAAAAGTTGAAGAAGCTTTTTTTTCCAGTTGAAATAAAAGAAAAATGTAACTCAAAAATTTTTGAAATAAATTTAAATGTGTAAATTTTGTGGATACCTTACTTTGTCAAGTTATAAATAATAATATTAAATTACAATTTTTACACTATAAACACAAGTGTCTATTTTTGTCACACACGGAGAATATAAGAAATCACTTGGTGATTTTTTAAAAATCACTGAGTGATTTTGTAGCGGAAATTTTACTTATAAAATCACTCAGTGAGTTTTAAGAAATTACCGAGTGAGTTCTTGTATTCTCTGTACAACTTAGTATCTCTTTCTGCATCAATTACTATAAATGTCTTAAAATGAAACACTTTTTATAATAATGTGTTTTATTATGTACAATCGTGTATTCAAATTGTATTATGATTTCATGTATTTATGGTGTATTTTCAATAAAATAATATTTATAAAATCACAATACACCAAACAATTAAGGCTAAGAAGAAAGATTAAATAAATTATATGAGAACTCATGTGAGAAATTACGTGATTTCTCATATGAGAATATGAGATAAAATCTAATATGAGATAACTTACGAGAGATATTGTAATACAAATCATGAGGTGACATGGCAAATATTTTGGAAAGTTTGAAAAAATCAAATGATAATTTACGTGATAAATCACGTGATTTATCACATGAAAACACACGTGCTAAATTGACAGGATATATCACGTGTGTTATCATATGAGAAATCACAAGATTTATCACGTAAGATGTCATATGATTATTCATATGATTTATCACGTGATTATTTTCGATAGGGTTTAAGCGAAATTTTTAATTAATTGAACTATTTCTAGAAATTATTAAATACAGGTGGCAGAATTATAGTACATTACTTGATGAGGAAAAAATGGATTTTAAGTTTGTAGCTCTGCGGGCTACCAACTTGAAAATTATTTTTTCTGAGTTGAGTACGATATTTTTCCTAATAAGGAAAAATATTTTTCTTTCAGTGTAAAAAGTATGTGGTTATTAAGTTATAATTCTCAAAGAATAGTAGCAATATGTGATCGTCTGTATGCTGTGCCTGTAGACAGTTGTAATTAGTAGACACTTAATCAAAAATTATTATTAATTTTGATAAGAATTTAATACCAATTTTATTTTATTACAGACTGTTAGCTGTGATGGGCTTCCAATGGATCAGATGATGAATATGATTGCACAATTTTGTATTGTAGCAAAGGCCCCAGTAGAAATGGCAAAATCGATACCAGGATTAGGTACATTTGCTGAGCAAGGTGGAAAATTTATTGACATGTGCATAGAATACGCACCATATCTTCCAGATCTTTTACAAATGTAAATTTATAAATTATCTATGTCACAGTAAATAAATTTTGAACATTTACCGATAGAAATTTATTTACATTTAATGATTATGCTAAGAAACCAAACTATAAAAATGTAAAATTTACTTATTTATAAAACTAAATATTCACATATACAGTGTGTATTTTTCAAAACTCAAAATGTCATACAAGATTACCGCCATATCGACTTGATTTATTTCTTGGATCAACACTCAGAAAAAGGCATCATTCAAGTCTACTGTTAAAACATTAATTTCGATCTATTAAGAATAAAAAGAATGTGTTTGGAGTGTAAGTAAAAAATTTTATTGTCAAAAAATGACAAAAATTTCATCTACACTAAATATTACCCTTTTTGTGCTCAATAGATTTAAAAAATTATTTTAAAAGTAAAATTTAGTGACATATTTTTCTGAGTTAAGAATTCACTATTTTCCAGAAATCTTATGTTCTGAGAATGAGAAATTTAGTTTCAATAAAAATCACTATTGTTTTCAGTTAAAAAGTTTACAATTTATGTTCTTAGTAATAATTGAGAAAAAATTGATTGAAATCTACTGTAATTGTAAATAAAATAAACTTCCTTATTTGCCAGTTTGGTAAGAATTTTTCCGTTGAATCTACTGAATTATTAAAACAAATTGTATATACTACTGAATTATTTATAAATTTTTTTTAATTATATTTTGATGAAATTCATATTATACTATTATTCCTTTATGTACCACCTTAAAATGTTCGGGCGAATTGATATTAAATACAAAAGATTTTATTAAAAAAAAAAAAAGTTTTAAGGAAGCTTGTAAATAGTAGTTGAATTCTGAACCGGGAAAAAAGATTAAAATGTTTGAAATGAACTTAAGAGAGAGATCACTTTGTAAAATTTATAAAACATTTAATTTATAGAACATGGACTTTTAAATTCACCTCGTTAGAGTTTTGTGCAAAAAATTGTCGGTGCAAATGAAATTCACACTTTGCTTAACCGATCTGACTACATTGAATTAAGTTTATTGAGCTCAAATTGAAGTAAGATATATTAAACACCAGATTGTACAAATGTGATTAAATTTAATTATTTTGCAAATAATTTTTCGAATCTAAATCCAAGAATTTATTCATTAGATTGAGAAATGATTCGAAAATACTTTTAAAAGCAGTAATATCGGTATTGAAATACGATTCAGAATATTCAAATTACACAGAGTATTTCATTCAATCAGGATAGAATACTTGTAATATAACTAAATTTATCTTTCCAAAACACAGTGGAAAATGTGTTAAATATAAAAACAATTTTTCCGTCGCACTTTTACGTAAAGTGACGTTTTTTTCCCTTGAGATTTTTATATGGAAATATATCTTTCGCATTATCAGGGTTAAAACAATCTCGTGTGATTCGTCCTCTGTTGAAGACTTCAGTTTTTAACTCCTTCGGTGCAAAATATACTATTAAGTACATTCAGTTATTTGTTCGGAATATATATCGCCAAAGGACAAATAAATAATCACTTTAGATTTTCAAAGTTTTCCATAATATATTTTCAGTTATTTTTGTCAGAAGAAAAGTTTAACAAAGTGCCATTCGTCATAAAATAGTACGATTGAAAAAAATCTCCTGTTATTCAAGACACGCTGATTCGCATCGACAAGCCAGGAATTGCGCGAAAAATTCGGACCTCGAGAGTTAGGCGTCGGCGATACGTAAATTCTTGGAGAGCTCGCGTTGCTTCCTCCTTGGCGTCTTTCTCGTCGCTTACCGAGCCGAGCGGAAGAAAGAAAAACGAGCCGACCCGCTCTACTACGAGACGCGGTCTGATTTATTGCGCAAACAGCAAAGGTTGTTCGGCGTTGCTTGGCAAATTCGGTGATTCATGCGGCAACAATGCTTGAAATTGAAACCCGCGGCGCCTGCGCAGTTTTAGCTCATCACGATGATAATTAATTGCAAGTTGTTAGCGCTCGCGCCTGGATGTGGCCTATTATACGGAGAAGAGAACATCGGCGCTTCTAAATAGAAGATCCTTCTATTCTAAATACAAGATTCTAAATACAAGCACCTTCTTTTTTTGCGTTATTTAAAAATAGTTTGATAACGATCTGAAATAACCTATTGCACATTACTAGAAGCGTTATACATTTGTATAAAATACATTTGTGCAAATAATAACTTGTTGTTTATTTTATATAATAACTTGTTGTATATTTTATATAATAACTTGTTGTATATTTTATAAACGAAATGGAGTATCATATTTTACAGTTTATTATATTTTGGGGACGACAATTAATTTACTACACGGAGAAAAATGAATGGTAAAAATTACTAACTTGTTGGTAAAGTGTGGACATACTTTACCCAAAGAAGAAAATTACT
>JABFOV010005168.1:0-12534 GCA_022817685.1 Aradophagus sp. ZL-2020
TTATAGTCCAATATATCGCCGAAATAATGATGAAAACCTCAATCGTGTGTATTGTTTTGTTTCTCGAAAAAAAAATCTTAAATATAGCCCTATTTTAAGGCAAAAGATACGAAAAACCCCCTTAAAGCGATTTTTTTCCAGTGTATCTGAATAACATAAGGCCAAATCTGGATGACGTATGGTACCGATCTTGTTCCATATGTCATCTGGATTTATTTTTTTCACGCGTCACTACAAATTTTTTGACCCTCGTGCATGCTCAGTGACATTTACTTTAGCCATTATGTGATATTATTTGTAAATTCAAAAATAATACTTCCATAGTGTTTAAAATACGACTTTTCTCGCTCTGTATACTGTTGCTATTGCAATACGATAATCGTGTGACTACCCTAATTCAAAGTTTAGACTATTTTAGACAAAAAAATTTTTAGCTTAAAATTGTCTGAAAAATGCATCTAAAAAATTGAGTCTAAATTAAATTTTTCATACAATTTATTGCTGAATGTGTATGATTTTTAAAATCAGACACTTTCAGCAAAAAATTGTATAAAAAATTAACCTCAAAATTAGTCTAAAAGTGTCTCACTTTAAAAATCAGACACATTCAGCAATCAATTTTATGGAACATTGAATTTAGACTTAACTTTTCAGATGCAGGCAGTTTCAAGCTAAAAAGTTTTTTGTCTAAAATAGTCACAACTTTGAACTAGGGTAATGAAACTTATAATCGGTAACTTAAGATGTAATTGTCGTTAAACAGAAAAACAGTTAAACAGAAAAAAATTCATCTAAATTTTTAAAACATGATATTTTGTTTCATAATAGCACTGCAATGTGAAATTTATATACATCAACATTTTACATATATTAACATCAAATAATATTCGAATATATTAAGAATGTATTATATTGACCGTATTTGAGGCGAAGATATCGTAAGCTTAAAGAAAGCACAAACAAATTTTCAGTTGACTGAACTAGCAAAGGTAAGTTGCATATTTAACTTTCAACGGTAATTAATCCAATTAAATTTTTGTTGCGTCAACTATAACTGTTTAAATATGACTATTCTGTTTTATACATGTTATACAGACATTTTTACATATATAATATCTATGTATCTACATGTATTATACATGTAAGAAATGTAATATTCTATCAAGGATATTGAAGTCACAAATGTTACATGGTCAACTGCCTAAAGATAACTACTAATGTGTCACTACATTAACATGAATTAAACTGAATTTCCTAGATGTATTCGTAAGCAAAAAATCTCTTGATGTTCTACATGCAATGGATTGATCAATCAGGTTTCCGAAAATTATGTTACAAGAGTTTTAAAAATTACAGAAGGGTTTTAAAGAGGTTATAAATATTTCGAGAGTATTTCAATGTTGAGAAGCTACAAATCTTTTCGCACTTTCTGTAAATTTTGTTATATTGTAACGTAATCTGAAAGACCAGTTTTTTACACAAGATAAATGTTTTTCGAGTATTTTTTACCTATAAGCCATAAGGCCCATAAGAAGACCAACGAGTATGAGAAACCAGAACCAGATGAAGATATAAGTCTTTTCGTTAACTATATTAAGAGGCAGTATACACAAAGAGTCGTGCTTCTGTATGGTCCCGGAGCCTCCGTATTTGTGGAAGATGCACTTTGTGACTCGAGGAAACACGTAAACCATGGGATCAACCCTCTCTTCCTGTGGTGCATCCGAAAACTGTAACACCCTTAGACCGTAGTGGATAAACTCGCCGTCGAAAAAGCGGTTCATAAGATACAGTTGGGTCAGTATGTTGACCAGACAGAGGGCCTCGCAGACAAAGTAACGGTACACATACAAATTGTGCCCCTGTGACAAATAAATCAACCAATTAACACGAATTGAAGTCAATAAGCTTAATTTAAATTTAAACGACTATCGCGCAAAGTCTATATACAGCTCTTTGTTTCAATTCGCAAAACTTTCGTAAGTCATAATTTTAATACCAGTACAATTTTTTACATTTGCTTTTTGTCTTTTTTTTTTATAATCTTATAGTTTTGTAGTAAAAATAAAACTTATTAAAAAGAATTAATTAAAATTAATACTTGACGTCAAGAAGTAGTATATTACTTTACGAGGAAGCAATTCATCTCTATTATAAATTTGAAATAAAAAAACCCCCATCCCGAAACAGCAATGAAAATCTTTCATTCCTTGTTCGTTCTTAAATTAAAAATAAGTAGGTATTTCATTGCGAATTTAAGAATTAGGGTTCTGTATCGTAAATTCAAGAATAGAGGTTTGCTCTTCTTATTAATTACCGATACATTAACTCCTTTGTTTAGGATTTATTACAACATTATTTATTAAACGATTAATTAAATCTAATACTTTCTCTGACATTAACCTTAATATGCGAGAACAAGTAGTGCATCAGCATGTGTTTTTTGTGCGTGACAGCTTCCTCTGGCTCGAGGCCATGGTTCAGTCCCATCACGAGTGTGTTGAGCAGATTGCCTTCCCAAATCTTCCAGAGCCAATGTGGTATGTAACAGAGAATCGCCTGAAAAACAACACGACCATTAATCAAGCTCGTCGTCAAAAAAGCGAACCTTTTCATCGCAGGCGTCCGAGGGCTCAATTTCTGCCAGAGGTGCAATCGAAATGTAGCTTGTTACTTTCAATCGTACCGTGAATAAATTCCATTCAGTGAAGTTATCCCAATTGAATTGACATAGGGTTATTGCTTAAGTGATCGATAGTAATTTTGCATAAATGTTTGCCGTTTGTAAATTTAAAGATGAATAAGAAATAATAAACAATATTATTTAAAACATAGATTAAATTTAACTTAACCTGAGTTAACCATGACTTAAATCATTCAAAAATTGAAATTGATTGAGCGCAACGAACAGTGTGAGCAATGATGAGACCAGTTATAAATTTGTTTAATTTTTGCAGCGACAAATATCAAACACTCAAATGCTTTCTCAATAAAAACGTTAAAGAATTAAATTGATCTTAAGTGAAAGCATTTGTGATTGCGCTTCGCACAAATTTCTTACAAAATTAAAAAATCAAGTAACAAAAATTTAATTCGGTCTCAAGATTGATCAGTTTTCTTGTTTTAAGGTCACGTCACCTGATGGTCTTACCTGGAAGAACAAGACAAAACAAACCCACTGATAGTATGTGTAATATTTCTTTGCGCTTTCGTCATTGAAATCGTTGGCAATACCAGGATGCGCAACTTGTGTTCCAACCTGAAAAAAAATCGAATATTATTAATCTATCAAATATCACCACTATTAGTTCTAAATTCAATTAGACAACTCCCTGTCTGAGTTGAAATCCTTTTCCGTTAGAGGAAACGGATAAACACATTCCAACGATTAGACGTACCACCGGCGTGGTAATAGCATCCGCAATTGATACGATAGCATTCGTTATAATTTTTGAGTTAACTCTCCTTGCGAGCTAGTTCTATTCATCCAGAACAAATGCATGCCTCCAACAGCCGTGGTACGTAAGATCGCCTGGGGCAAGGTATCTCCGCATGCCTGCCATACTTTCACACTTGCTCCAACTCACGTGCACACATACATCTGCATGTACGCACACATGCACACGCATACTCATGCTTCTAGGTACAGGCATATACGCCTTCACGATCGACAAACATTTCTCAATCGCAATCGTTTCTTGCGGAGATTGATCATTAATGCACAAAGAAAGTGCGGGAACTTTTGGCAATTGGACGACCTCCTTAGACTGGCCGAGTCAAATGGATTTATACCCTTTTACGATTCCAGCGGATGATGTTGAAATACTGTAAGGTTACATTGAACCTTGAAACGTCTTGAAACAATTTGAAGTAAGAAACGTGAAGTGAACAGTTCTACACTTTATTCGGCTTAATAAGGTGTTTTATAAAATCTTCGGATACAAATTGTATAACTTTGTAAATTTTAGTGGAAGCTTTTTAGAAATGTATATTTTAATATAATTGAATCATAGAACCTTTTTGATCTAATACTATGTTAATGCTATTAATGTCAATTGACTTCTTGAGGAATTCCATCACAAACATTAAATACGAAAATGGTTGAATTTTGTTAGCAAATTTCGATTACATCGTTATAGAGCATATCGTTAATAAACCATGTTATATGTGTCTTAAAGTTAAAATAACATCTTTAGAAATTATTATACATATTATACATGTTATTATATATACTGCAAAATATTAAATGTCAGAGAGGGTTGAAAAATATAAATTATTACTCCACTTTGATTTGTTCCACATCCAATGTGAAGCAGTGACGATCGACAAAAAAAAGGTTGTTGACAGTTATAAAATGCTGTATTGATAAATAAATAGATAAACACTATTTGTTTTTTTATTAATTTTTTCTTTTAACACGGGTTGTCTTGTATCCCATAATGTCTTCCTATTAAATCCCAAATTTTCGACATTATCACTCCTCCGCCATCCAATATTTTTTTACAGTGTATGTATGTTCTTATTTCACTAACTCTTGTGCAAACTTGTAACTGAAAACATGTTAGGGCGTCTTCAAAGAAATAACGAGGAAAGACTGTTCACTTAGCTCGATCTGATAAGCAGTCCTGCTTAGACGTTCTAGTAATATTTCTTAGAGTTTCGTTAGTTTCTTTGGTTTAGTTGTAAGGTCGTAATAGTACGCAGAAATATACACAAGTTGTGCAAGATTACTGCGTCTACAGTCGGGAACCACATGCCATTGACCGATACTGTAATTTTATATACTCTTTTTTTCTCATTTCGAAGTCGTACGAACTAGCGTTCATTTGATCCTGCAATCGATATTTATGATATTATAATATTAATAAAAAGTTTAGAATAATATTAGAAACGCGTACTTAAATATTTGGAAATATTGATTTAGTAAAAGTATTGTTAAATTAAACTTTTTGCTTCCTCATCTTCTCACTAATTTTCTTATCATTAAGTTCACACATTTTTACGATCACAAAAACTGTGCCCGATGTATAAAAACATCATACGTCGTTGATAGCTTTCAAATTTCGAGTGACGCACAAGTCTGAGTCTCAGCTACTGCAAAACCCTTCACGCTTATATTAATCAAAACAAAACAATCTCCTTTCATTTTATTCATTTGTTAGATGTCTGTTAGCTTTGATCCCTTCTTTTTATAATTTCAAAAAAAGATCCTTAAAAATAGTTTTCAACAAAACTTCTTATAGAACTATAAGGTATTCTTTTTTTTACAGATTGCGTGGGTAAAAATAAATATTACCAGCTGGTCTGGTAAAGAACTGGATCATCCAAGCGAGCAGACGTTTGCCGACCAAATTCCATACGCTCGCCAGGCTTCTAGAAACTGGCAAGTTTATAGCATACGGCTGGCAGACGTCTGGCTTATGTGAATGATCCATAACTTTGCCATACCAATTGGCTGTAATTTTTTCCTCACAGTTGCAACCGCGTCGAAAAAAATATTGCCAGCTGGTCTGTCATTAAAATGGCAAAAGTGTGGATTGTAATCGCGAGCCAGACGTCTGCCAGACGCATACCGTATTAATGCCAGACTTCTGAAATCTAGCATTAGTGTGGCATAAGTCTGGCATGCATCTGGCTCGCGACTACGATCCAAACTTTTGCCAGACCAGGCAATATTTTTTTCTCTGCGCTATACAATATCACAAACGTGACACTCGGCATCAACGTAGCTTTCAAAAAGGAAATTTCACTGATTAAGCCCCTATATGGCCTTGATGAACGTGGCCTTTTTTTCCATCAGGGCCCAATCAGTTGAACGATTTCTGCTTAGGGTACAAAAGAGGAAATATTATAAGAAAGACCAAAGAAATTTATTTTATGATCAAAAAGTTTGAAGACGCGACGAAACCACTCACAATGCATATTTCGAAGTTATTTCTTGTCAGCTAAAATCAATATCCACGTATATTTTATGTCAAAAATGAACGGCAATTTTAACAACAACTTTTAAAACTAATCATAAATAAATAGCTTCAGTTTATCTGACATTAAGACAATTTGTTTGAAGTTTCAACGACGAACGTGCTAAGTTCTATGGAAACGGAGATAAGAATTGTTGAGGAAATCATTAAAAAAAAAAGTTGAAGCAAATTACTGTAAATTGAATTACTCTCTTAGGAATGTTCGGAAATGCATTTCTTGTGCATAAATATATGAAACTGTCATTGCAATTTACTTGCGAATTTTTTATGTCTAATATTTTGCTTTTAGATTTCAGATACAGCTTTAAAAGAAAATAAAAAGACAAAAGTCTCATGTATTAAGCTCATTCCATGATATTCCAGTAAAATAAAATGATTTCTAAACATTACAAATGTATTATCAAATATTCTAAAAACCACGTTATAAATTCACGAAACACAAAGGCGTATTTGTTACTTTCTAAAGTTAATATAAGGGGATATATGGATTGTATTCAAAACAGTGGTTCTTAATGACAGTAAACAGCAAAACTAACTCAGGCACAGCGATAAATCATCATAATTGATGTCTACCGAATTCTTTCTCTCTTAAAAAACAAACTTCGTTTTGACACTTTTCGTAGCAATGCTGTTGATCTCCATGCAAAAAAGAAGTCACGGATGGTTTAGAAGAACAACGACCTCAAGCATTGTCAGATACTTTACTCGGAATCAGAGGTCAAAATTCCATATCGAACGATTCGAATGGGCATCTCGATCTTCGAATGTTAATTCGATAGAGCGCATTTGAGCAGCTGTCGCCAAGGACTAAGTGCTTAGGCGTCATCGGTTGATGTCAGCAGAAAATAATGTAAGACGAGTTTAGAAATGCGGTGACGAGTAACTATTGAGTTGGACTATTGGTACCAAATTGTAATTATTCTTTCGCTACCAAAATATGACCCTGCCACGACAATAATTGCCATCAACATAAACAAATTTTTCCGAAACAAATGTCAAAATTAAATGGAAATTATTTATTTTAATAACAAAAAGTAATTTTCTGTTGAAAACTTTAATTTTCTTGCATTTCAAATTGAAGTCTGTAAACCAGCTTACAAACCTTTTCAGAGCACATTGTAAATAAATAACTGAAATATAAAGAATTATTTATTATGTCGATACTATAAAAGAAAAACAAGTCAAGTGAATATTATTGTTAAGGCAATAATATATTAGCACCACAGTAATTATTATGCCATTGTCATTTTATTGACTTTCCATCGAACCACTTTATGGGATACTTTTAAATTACACGGAAAAAAAATTTTCCCATAAAGTTTCCCACATAAAACATTCAAAAAAATCTAAAAGAGATCCAAAAATTTAAGAGTTTTAAAGAATCCTACAACATTTGAATATTTTTGAAACCCTTTGCTACTCTTGCACTGCATTTTAAAAATGTGTGAGAAACTAATCTCTAGTTTTTCTTCAACTTAACGAAAAAACTTACATCAACATAAAACGAAATTTTGAAGTACTAACATTTTTTTCATAAATTGATAAAAACAATCAAAGTCAAGATTTTTTCCCCAAGTATATAAAACAATCAACTGTCCCTTTTTTATTCGTGTATCTAAATTAACTTTTCTAGTCTCAATAAAAGAATGACTTTAAACGTACTTAGAGACACATTCACTAAATGTACATATACAACTGCTCTTCATTCATCGAGCTTATTTATACCAAATGGTCGTGGCGTTTGCGAAACACGAAACTTACGAACCATACGCTTTGAAACTTTTGTCAACTGGATCTTTTACGATCGGATATCAACGATAAGCAACTGAACAGAATCAAATCGATTTCAAAATTTACATTTGAATTTCATACCAACACACCTAACTTAGACACTACTGAAAACGTCTTTTAATTCCTTTTTTCCATCATGTCTAAAAAATCGTGTTGTTTACGATTTGTTGGGCTCCGTTACATTGCATTGCTCGTTACACTAATTACAATTAATTCAAGGTTAATAAAAGCAAGTGTAACATCATAAATAATTCATATCGCACGGATCCTGCAAACTCGTAATTGTTGATGTAACTGAGCTGCGTAACTTTTTTTTTAATTATATTAAAGCTTTAAATAAACACTTAGTGACAGATGATCAATTAAATTTTTATTTTTTATAGAATATTTTTTTACTGCAAACGTTGCTCTTTAGATCTGTAAATCAACGGAAAAACCTTTGTTATTGTTCTAGCACGAAGATAAATAATCGATAATTTAATAATTTTTGCACTTTACAGTTTCACTTTTTTTGACTTAGTTGTGAAACATGTTTGAAGATGCACTTGCACTAACAAAATTAAAAAAGTTTATAAACAACAGCCAGTTGAGACCAGGTGCGCCCTTTTTCTACATTTATATTTTTAAGTATCAAACAAAAAGAACATAATATACTACAGTTGCATATCATTTTATATATTATATAAATTTTTGATTACTTTCTGCGGAACTCGGGGTTTGAATTCCGTTTATTCTAAACATAACAATGACCGATTTGTCTACCAACTTATCTTGCTTGACAAACAATTGAGTAACTCGATATTTCATTTATACGACTCGATTTCGTCGCTGCCGATATAGTACTTATAATTGGCTTGTAATTTATCACCTGCTCCATTTTAAAAGTGAAATGAATCTATATCATTTGAAGAATGTAAAATCTTATATAATCCACACATATGCATTACATGTAAAAAGAAATTGTACTTAATCATAAATGAATCATGTTTTCACTTTCATTTAAGCTCAGATAATCTTTTTTTTCATTAATAATATTTTTTATTTTCAAACATTTTTTAAGGATAGCATTTTTTATTTAATTTTTTTATTCTTGTTGTTTTGTGTCAAAGATAAAATCTAATTGCATACGGTTTATATTCAAAAGATAAATTTCCAAAATTGGCCATGCTTTCGTGCCATTGTTCGGTTCAATCATCGTTATCATTGAATCCGCAACAAGTTGCCATGCCAAATATGGTATTCCGCAATCGTATTTCGTCGCAAATTATCGTATTGCTCTGTTTGTCAAGTCAACGCAATTCTAATGCAATATTCCCGACACTCAAATATCTTTTCTTAATGTAATAGTCAATGTAATGTTTTCTTCTTATTTTTTATTTTATTCTTGAAATAATTTATCATCTGAATATATATTAGCACATCGTCACATAAATTGAACACAGCTAATATATTACGAGATTTCCATTCAACTTTGTATACCAATTTTGCTTCTTACTGACTTAATTTGAATAAGTTACTTTATTAATTTTTTTATTTTAGAATTCTTAAATTTGAATAATTAGTCGGTCAAATAACTTGATTATAACGTTCTAATGTTACTTACATCCAAGTTATTTATTTCTACTTTATTAATAAGATGTTTAATATTATTTAATTGTTTTTGTGTTTACAAACTAAACCAGAATTTTCTTTTAAACTTCCATGGTGCAAACGACATTTTTCGTTTTAGTGCAAGAAAACGATAGTTTTCAGTCACCCTGTAGTGAGAACAATATCGCCTTTTCAAAAAATGTGACAAAAAAAGTTACGTAAAAAAAATTAAAAAAACTCACGCGTTGTTACTACAGAGAAAGAAATATTAGAAAGAAATATTGCATACTGCACAAAAAGGAAACTTTTATCAGATCAAAACAAATAATTGTGTTTTATTTATGTAGTAAGAATAAAAAATCATAATTAATCAAAAGTGAACAAAAATGAGATAAAATAATTTTTGTCTTTTGTTGATATTATTTATTTATATGTTCATGTACTTTGTAAGTACAACACAGCTACTTGTTTGATTTCAACAATTTTTTTTCCGTATGACGAGAATCAGTATTATACTACATAAATTATAAAACAAACTGAGAATTTTTCCTTGAATGCAATAGAATAGAAAGCATGAGAATCGTAATCTCGTGTTAGTTCGAGATAATTGAACTGTTAGTAGTCATTCCCACGCTAACTCGTGACAGTAACTTTGGACATTATTTTTTTGTCACAATAAAGAAACTAGGCATTTTTCTAAATATATAAACTGAATTGATATTGTGTTTTTATTTATTATATATATGAAACATGTGCAATGAGATTTTCATTATTTTTGTATAAGCATTTAAAAACATTCGTAGTCGTTGGTCGTAAATATAAATACCATATATAATTATATAAATAATTACGAATGAATCCTCGTGTTAAATCAAGTAGTACTAAAAATTAATATTCAACCTTCCATTCGTCGCACTAAGAGCGTCGCGCATACATTTTTTTAAATTTAATATATTTTGTAATATAGTGTGCATAATATGGTATGACGTGATCAGTGAATTTGTGAATTAAAGGGTATATAAGAATGTAAAGGCTTCGTAACAATAAAATATTTTCGCACGCATTTACGCTTGCGTAAATGTATTTTAAACGGGCGCATTTCCGTAAATGCTTTCTTTAGAACGCCGAATGTATTTTAAATAGTGAAAATAATAAGTGTAAATTAAATATGTTAAAACATAATTTAATCGAAAGATGTCATTGTATTCGACCACACGACGATTCACAGAGTTGCCGGTTTGGAACTTCACGTTTTTCTGCAACTTGAGAGTTCTTTATAGCTTTACACCTTCTCAGCGTCTTGTAAAGTATTTTTTCCAATTTTCATATAATACAATTCAAAAATTTATTAGTATACACTAAAAAAAGGAGATTGCATCATCTCAAGATTGTAAAAAAAAAACAGATAGTACAATCTTATCATCATAAATTGTCAAATGCTCTATTTCAAAATGGCGCCACCTACAACTCAGGTGGGCCGAAACAAAATGGTGCAATCAAGACGGTACAATCTAAATAGATTGTATCATTTATTTCTTGCCATTTCTAGGTGCTGTAATCTTTTTTTCTCGGTGTACGTGCATTTTTACTGTTTCTTTTAAAAAATAATTGCTGTCAGTTTGCTTCAAAGTGTATATAACTGGTAATATTATGCATTGTAGACTAACCAGAGGGCGTTAGCGCGCCATTCAGGAAGCGGCACGTCAAAAAACATGAAGTCCAACGAAAAGAACGTTAGTTATCAATATTTTGTTAGAAAAGTATATTTATCATAAGTATCCCATTAACATTCGTATTAAACATTTGATAATCATGTTACTTTACGAAAGATATGTCATTGTTTTTTTGATTCTCTAAGATAACATCAAAATGTTTGCGTATTAGATTATATTACTCTATTCATTTAAATGTTTTCGAGAAAACATAAAAAATCAACAATTGAAAAAATGTTGATTAACTTGACTGAATAATTTTTCATTATTAAGCAAATACGGCGAGATAGATTAATAAAAAATGTTGAACTTTACTTTAGCTGAATATGTGTTGGTAGTTAACAGTTGACTAATTGTAACAAAATGAAAGGAACAAAGTTGACACATAATGTATTTACATTTTGATCTGTCAAATTTGAAATGTTGGTTTTAAATTGATTTTTCAATTTTCATTATTATTTAAAAAAAAGTTCTTAGTCCACGGTTAAAACATTTGTTTTGTTTTTGTTTATTTTTTGTCTAATCATAACAAAATATTAATAATTATATCAAACAAAGTTTTCATGAACAGAAAATTTATAAAGAGAAATGAAACTGTGGACAATTATATTCTTTAGTTAATATTCTCAACAGAAACAACAACGGAACAATTATTAAACAAACATGAATCTGTGGTTAAGTGACAAAATTATTCAAGATTATTGTCATTTTATTTAAAATTTCTAATTTCTTTGTATCATTATTTTATGTAACTCCAATTATATTTAACGTGAAAATAAATAATAATAGCAAAATAATAATAATAAAATTGCTTTTTAGGTTAGAATATCTTCATTATCCACGTGATGTAATAACAACTATAGATTATTATTCCTGGAGAAACAACATCTTGTACGTTTTCGGTATTTTTAACGATCTAATGTAATGTCGAAAAGTTATTCAAACTGTCGATTCAATATCTTTTTCAACAATTCGACAATTTCAATAATTTCCCGACATTAAATAGATCGTTAAAAACACCGAAAATGTAAACACATATAAATGTCGTTAAAAAAAAGAAAAAAAAGAAACATCTTGTACATTTATTATAGTTCACATGTCTTTTTAAAATAACTCAACTTATTCATCTAATTTAGTTCATTCGCCAATATTTAAGGTACAGTAACTGTATGGTCCATGTATGGTATATGCATAGATATTTAATATTATAGAATCACTTTTCTTAGTATATATGTAGTATACACGTTGTATATATAAAAATAGAACTATGACGCGATGTTTATTGTTCAGTTTAAAATTTGTCATTTTTTAATTAATATATTAAAGTATATTTGTATAAACTACAAAAACAAGTGTCTTGTTTTGAGACACTTTTCATGTCTAAAACATTAAAACTAGACACTTGTTTTTGCAGTATATATACACATTTTATAAAATGCATACATGAATACGCCATACAT
>JABFOV010005169.1:0-12534 GCA_022817685.1 Aradophagus sp. ZL-2020
CCTCAGATAGGTAAATAGTAAACATCATTTCAAGTATAACTCAAAATGTTCAAGTTAAAAAAAAAAACAAACAAACAAACAAAACAAACAAACAAGAAATTAAAATTTACAATTTTTTACTTATAACAGTATAGTGGTGAAGTTTGTTAATTTGTCAAAATGTTAAGGCGTAAATAAAATCGTGAAACTAACCTAAAAATAAACTGAATATAATTTACCTCTTTTCACAGGAGTGGCTGTTGCGGCGGTGTTTGCCCCAAAGGAAAAATTACCACTGTTAGGTGTGGTTGTAATAAACCCACCGACAAACGACATTTTTAACGATAATTCAATGTTCAGTTACAATTTAGCAGCGTTTTTTCTTTCCCGCCGAGTTACTCCGACCGACTCAACGGAAGCGTCATCAATTGGAGAAATGTGCAACTACAGCTCTGTGTTTTAGCGGGTAATTTAAAGAAAAATATTTCTTTCAATAAATTTAAATATCAAAGATATTTAAGCTACTTGTTATTTATATGATTTGTTTATTTACAGATAGTAAAAAACCATTATTATTTCGAATCAAATTATATATACTTCAGACAATGTTGATAATTACATTATTGGTATTGGATGTAATTAAATATTATTTAAAAACGAGAAACAAAAATAAATTAAAGCAGAAAATCTACTGAAAATTGTAGATCTTAGTTAACAACATATGCCATTATTTTTATTACTATCAATTTATTCACACATAAAAGATATGGCATTAGAAAAGATAACAAAATGAAGGACAAATTTTGAGTTTTATATACATATATATATATTTATTAAACGCTCAAATAAATATCTCCATTCGCTAACGTCTGAATATATGAGACTTTGTTTAATAACATTTCCATAAGACTTATGTGATTAAACCTATGTCGTCTTTTTCTGTCACAAAATGTACAATAAATGGTACAAATTTTCTTACTGTCAAACGTACTTATGTTAATACATACAAAAGAAAGTCTATGTGATTGTGTGAATACATATTTATGTAAAACTTATACAAAGTATAACAAAATGAAATATAATCTTTATATGTTTATTGACAGAAAATACTGCAAATTAAATTTTTAACTGTAAGTTTACATTATAGTTCGCAGTCAAATCCCGTTATTGTGAATGGATACTTTCATCAAGTGTTATAATTTATGCTAATTAACGTTAGTCATTAGGATATTGAGGAGAACGTTTGGCCATCTATTTTCGTTCAAGTTGTTTGCAGAATAAAAAAGTTTCTTTTGCGTGATCCCGTATTTTTTTGTGCTTACTTAATTATTATAAATTGAACAACGAATACTACTAAACAACATAAATGATTTCAGCCAGCAATTTTTTTTGTGAAGGTAATAGGTATTATCCTAATAATATTTAATGCAAAAATTTTGTGAAAATATTGTAAGAATATTTTTCAATATTTGTGTTATTAATTTTTGTAAATTTAACATATAAAAATGTTTTATTTAGCTTTCTATTTCATTTTTTTTGCTTAGTGCAACGGAAAACAATTAAAATTAGTTAGTTTCAATTGAATTCCGTTTAATAAAATGTTGGTAAAACCCCGTGCGGAAAAGAAATTATCTTAAAATTTCAAATAAGAATCGAGCAAATCATCAATTTCATATTTTAAGAAAATTAAAAAACTTTATTCGTAAATGCATCAAAGTATTCATTTATGTTTAACTTTTAAGGTAGGGGAAAAGCACCAATGATTGATCGCTTAAGATCAAGTACCAGTGAATGACCACTCGTTTAAATTGTATTTGGTATATTTGTCACTCTTATGGCGTGGTCATTCACTGGTACGCGGTCATCTACCGGTACATCCACCCTATATAGAAATTTTTTAATATTCAATTTTACACTTTTTTTTCACTTAATCTTATTTGAAAATTTAATGTTAATGCTTAAGACTAGATGGTAAACGTTTTGGCACAAAAGCATTCCCTTTCGTTCAATGCACATTTTCTTAGTCTTAAATTTAATTTTTTTAATTTAATCTAAATTGTACGAATGTTTCCATTATTTATATCAATATTATATTTATTTAAGCACGCAGAAAAATATTATGTTATTTTAACACTATGTAAATTAGAACAATTTTGATATAAATTATTAAATTAGAGTTACATAACATTTTTCTGTGTGATGTCAACGCCGTTAAAAATGTCTGCAACAATATTTCCAAAATCCTAAAACACATTTCTGAAAACATTTAAAGACATCACCAATTATCTGGAAATACGTTACCAATCTTAAGAAACTTTTGGCTTAATTTTCTGAAATTTCTAATGTATTTAACACCTACTTTTAATGTGTTCTAATGTGTTTAATATCTACTTGTGTTTTTTAAACATTCTGGCGTGTACGTGTATGTTTATGCATGATGAACAGTTATATATGTGTGTGTGATCTAATTTCACCTGTGTGCAGGCACTTTTAATTTTCTGATTGTTCTAAATGAATTAAACCTGTATTTTTATCAACGTATCATGTTAAAATACTAGCATTTACTTCAAACATGTTCACTCATTTGCGGATTAACAATTTTTTTTTTTTTTTTTGATATACCATAATAATTTAAGAACATAATTGCCATGTTGTTTTCGGAGTGGTAAGTTAACAAATATAATTAATGCGATTTCTATCGCTAATGTAAACAAATTACATTTATTTCAGTAGACAAGTGTTAAAATTGTCATGTATTTTGATACATATTGTGCAAAAATTTATAACTATAATATACGTAGTGATTGAAAAATTATTCTATAATTTCAGAATTTTTATTACTTTGTAAAGATTTGAATTACATATACACATTATAATTCAAAGTTCATTAATATAATTTTCAATTTATAATTTGTAATTAATAATACATAATAAAAATAGTGGTTTATAGATTACATAATAATTAATTAAATAAATAAAATTACCGTTAATAAAAAGTAACGATTTCTTTATTACTGTTTAATACAATTCTGAAGGAAAACATTTACGAAGATCCTTTTTAACATAATGAAACAAAAATTTATTTGGTGCACACATTTAACTTTAACTACATAATCGTTTGTATTCATGAACACACTTCATTTTTACTTTTACGTTAAATTTATACAATAAAAACATATGCAAAACGATTCTAGAATGTTTACTGAGACTTTCCTAATTTTGTGCTAAAAATTATTGCTTCGGCGTAATATCAAGATTCGCATTTCTCGAACACATTTTTTGTTAATTGATTATCAATACCTTTTCCTTTTTCTATTTTGCAATGACTATTTCCAAATATTCTTTTACGTTAAGAAAATTAAAACAATAACCATTGCTGTATTTTCTGATAAAGTATTGATGAATTGCGTGAGAAACATCTCATCATTGTTAGTTCGTACCAATATAATGATTTCTCACTTTGAAATGTCGGCCATTTTACGATCAATTGCGTCAGCCATCTTATGATCGACTAGAAGTGCGTCAGCCGACCGGGTCAGTTTCTGCAATCAAAAATGAGAAAAAATAGTTTGAAACAATGTGGAATAGTCAACCAATTTAAAACACCATTCATGAATAACTCACGTGTCTTGAATCTTGAACGAATCTTGCTGGTACTTTCTTTCTTCGTCAAGTTATCTCCTCTAATTGTTCAATCATTGTTTGTTTGATTTGCTGACAATAATCCACCTCATCAAGACTCCCAAATTATTTATGAATGGATTTCAAGTGAACATTTAAATCTCGTTAGCACGTCGCGTTTCCTTTATTGCAACCATTAAAAATATGTCAGTCATCTTCTTTTTAACGATTCATTTGTTTTAAAACTTATCCTATAAGTGACTTGAAGTTCCAATTAATTTGGGAGCACTCATGAGGTTTACAGGCATGTCTAGAAAATTCGCATAATTGTCTAACGAGATTTAACTGCAATCTATTTTAATTATATATTAGACTAAATTATAATCATTATAAAAATACACCACTGTTGCATTGAAAGAAACAATTTAGTGCACTGTATCGCTTAAGTAAAATACTTTAATCAAATTCTTTGATCGCGCTTGAAAATGTGACTCGTAATTTGAAATTATGTAGTTTTATCAATTCAACTAAACTTTTCTTTCACTGCGATAATTCGCTTGGAAATTAAAGATAAAAGTCCAAAGATGTGTGAACAAAAATACGTGATTTATTTATTCACTTATTCATTCAGTTACGTTTTTATTGTCCTAATCAAGTGATTTTATTTAATTGTTTCAAACTAATAGTTCAGCGTAGAAAAATACACGTTGTACGAGAGTATAAAATTATCATAAATGAATATCTTTAATAAAAAGCGTATAGTTTTGATTTTGTCATTATTTTGGTTTGTGTTTAGACTTAGAGTCATGCAATGCAGTGAAACAATATTGATTTGAGTGTTTGACCATTATTCGAATATAAAACTGTGTAAATTGATAATGATCGTTTGATAGGAGTTAACAGCAAATCAAAAGTGAAAACTAATTGTAACACCTATGATACACGAAGCTCTATAGCTGAAAAGTCCCAAATCACAGACCAATGTAAGACAAATATAAAACAATATTTGTATGTTCCGTTGGCAGTTATAGCCTCATAAGATCATAAAAGCAAAAAGCTTTTTACACTGAAAAAATTTATATATAGAAGATACAAGCAATTAAAAACGGCTTCACTTTCCAGTAATTTTTAACTATTTTGTCGTACAAACGCTACAAACATGAAGATAAATACTCAAGATTAGTAAGTAAGTTGATTATGAATCTGACGAAAGATTTTTTTTTGTGATTCGGTTTATTATAATTATGATTAATCTTTTTTAAAAAAAATCGTGTAGGTGAAAAGTGTATTCTGTGATTATAATAATTATAACCAAATTTACTGAAAATTTACCTTTAAATAAGGTTTTGTAAATTACGTAAAACTATTCATGCAGAGATAAATTAAAAATTTTTTCATTTTTAAAAATTACAATACAAATATATACTGTAATGAGACAATAGTTGTTAGCATTATAGTTATAAAACACAAATATATACACAAATACATACACTTACGTTTAAGTATTCACAGTGAAACGTGTAAAAGTCTGTGTAAAAGTCCAGGTATAATTTTAATGACAATTTGTAATCACTGAATTGAAATACGTAACATAAAAAAGCACCTACAACATCAGTAAACTTGCTTAGGTAGACAAAAAATTACTCACAGTTAGTTTGAATTATTCCAGTACGTAGCAAAGGAATATAAACAAATATTAAAATCAATTTAATTACGTTCACGTTGAACATTGATGAAACTATTGTCCAATTACAGTTGCGAAATTCGTTGTTCACAAAGTGAAAATCGTTGTTTTGTTACTGAGAGAATGTGAATGAAAAGTTATTAAAAATTGTATCCCCAGTAATCAAATCTATTTTAATTCAAAATATTGTAAATAACAATAATTATTTGCTTAGGACAATTTATTGTCAAATGCAAAAAAATTTTGCTTTATCAAATCAATTTAAATACTTGCGTAATTATTGTTTAAAATACTGAAAGTATAGCAGTGACAATATTTTTTTCTTCTACCAAAATGAACTTTTTTTTAACAATGGTTTGGGCAAAACATTTTTCATATGAAAAAGTCATTCTGAACCAGGGTGACCAGATTCGTGGGAAAAGTCGCTAAAACTGACAACAATTTCAGTTCTGAACTTTAAAGTAGTCATTTTAGATACAAACTATAGATGTATAGACGTATAGATTTGTTTAATTTTGTTAAATAAGTAAGCAATTTATGTAACATAAGTGTAAAAATTAAAAAAATGCATCGACAATCATAACATTATTGTCGACTCTATTAGTATTTTATTATAAAAGAATCTTTGCGTAACAAAAGATAACCGAGTAAAAGTTTGGAAGAAAAATCAGGCCAGCAAAGTTAATGATTGTAATGAAGGATTACAAAATATGTTTACAAAAATAAGTTTAAAACTGAACTTGTTATTAAAATATTGATATAGGAATCTTAGATGATAATATAATAGTAACGTCAGATTTTATAAATAAAGCGTTTTTCATTTCGCAGTTTTTTAAAAATCCTGTTTGCAAACAACCGGCAATGTATTAATGTAATGAAATACTCTTGAATTAAAAAAAAAAAAAAAATATATATATATATGTCAAATTATTTTTGTACTCGCGTGAGCAAGTTAAATATTATAATCTCTAGATTAGGCCTACTCAAGTGTCGTCATTAAAATTTGTTCAGATCCATTTTACCACGAAAATTGAAAACTTAGGCCACTTGTCTATAATGATTCGTTATCGATATTGTTACATCAACCGCACATTCAACATTTAAACATCTATACACATATCGTTATTATAAATTTATTTCTACGTGTGTTGCTTCATTACTGCAACCGACCGTTTTTTCTCAGTGTTGTGTCAAAAGATAACACCTATGTCAGTGGGAAAAAAAAAATTTTCAAAGGTTTACTTCATTTAATTCAATTGATGAAAAAACGATCGATCTTATGAGTTCACTCTTTTAAAAGTCATTCACTTAGAGGAATAATAAAAGAACGTTGACTTTCAAATGAAAAATTATTTAATTATAGTATAGTGTAAAATACGAAATAAAATCCTGGGTTACTGATTTCAAAAATATTTTTAAAATTTTTGAAAGACGTTTGATTATAGTTAAAAAAAAGTAAAAGAAATGATACAATTTGAATGATTTTAGAAAACAAGCTTAAGTTTTTAACATTTTAAGAGCATTAAAATAGATCTATATTTAATTATTAAGATGAAAGAATAAAACTGTAATTTTATATTTCCTTCAAGCGAATTTGACTAACTTCAGTAAATCGCATCAAGAGTGTAACTATTGAATCCATATTTAACAAAAATTTTACATATAAATTAATCACAAGGATGTATTTATATAATGTATTTATACGTTTGTGAATCTATTAAAAAATGGGTGTAAAAATAATTATTTTTAATCGATGTCCTTAGAGCTTAAAAGTAAATAACTTTTCGAAGGTCCCGAATTTGTACTAAATCTTATACAAGGGTCAAATTCTTCTTTGCCCATTGTCGTTTTTGTTTCTTTTTTATCTTTCCATTTTCATTCTTTATAGATACGAGTCTGAGAATTCGAAATCAGAGGCGGAAGCACGAGATGATCGCGTGTAAACAGAAATACCCCCACCAATAGCACTGTCAGAAGTACCCTCGCCAGTCACAAAGTCAGCGACGATCAGCGAATCTTTGCCCGCATTGCCACCAATGTTGCCGCCAGTCTTCGAAGCATCCCGTTCTGCCAGCTTTTGCTTCACCACTCGTATTTTTTCTTCTTTCTGCAAGCAAAAGGTAATTCAATTACCGTAATTGTATGTTAACTGTACTACTTATTTTACGCTATATTGAATTTACGCAACTAAATCTTAAAAATTTAAAGTACTTACAGCAGCAATTAGTTTTTGAAGTTCGTCGTTTTCAATAAGAAGTTTTTGATATCTCTCTTCATCTTCTTTGGAGATTCCAACATCTGGATTGTATTTTGATTCAGCTTTGTCCTTAGGATGTCTAATGACTTCAATCACCTTTGGTACAAAAATGAGAGCCATGCTAAGGAAACAGCAAAAAATGATCGCCAATGAAACGAAAGCATAACTTGCATCCTGTTGACTGGCAATGACCATCGTTACTGGAGCAGTTATTAAACAAAGTATGACCACATTATAAATTGACATGCCGACATATCTAGAATCGTTGATTTGTTTCACTTTAATACTCCTGGTTTCGTAGGCTAAAAACAAACCGAAGACCAAAACAACGCCTTTGTAACCATAAATCAATCCTGAAACAAAGTTCAATATTTAGTAAATAATTTATAATTTGTAATTTGAAATGATTTAGTCAAATAAAAATTCTAATTACCTAACCAAATTCCATTGTGTTCACTTTCACAGTGCTCCAATTCCGGTCGTATCATCGCATCGTCCTCCCCGGATACTGGAGCTTTTAATGGGAAAACTTCAATCGTTCTTTGAAGAGGATCGAGACCTTGCCAAGCTCCCAATATCACAACGTCTATGGCAAGTAATGCACTCACCATCGTGTAAAGTTTCCATGGTTGAACTTTCTTGTGGATAGATGATACTTTTTGTTTTGACATAAACAGCTGCAAAATAGTGAGTATTTGAACAAACAAGTTATATTAAGCCAAAATTTCCATAAAATGTTTTTGAAAAAGCCAAACCATTCACCTATCCGCCTTTTAGATTTACACTTTATAATAAACACATGTAGACACTTTTCGAATGAATTGACGGAAATAAATTTAAATTTAAGTTAAAGAAAGTGAATAACTTACTAACTGAATGTAATTTGAAATTTAATAATGACTTCTTTGTTAAAAATGTTGGTACTTGGCTTAAGTGAATTCCAGTTATGAAATTAAATATATATACATGAAAAATAAGTATAAACAAAGTAAAGTTCAATCTAACAAAAGGATAATAATTCAACTAACTTTTGCTTGATCAGCTTTGGTCTTTGTGGTCAACCGATGTACCCTCCAAACCTTACTAAACATGGCACCATAAGCTAATGTAAAGCCTATTGATAACATCCAAGTTCTAGCTTGACAGAATCCGGGGTATTCCCAAGGTTCAACGAATGTTCCATCGATACCCAATAAAAATACTGATATAAAACAGGCGATCACTCCTACTAGCATTATAGTATTACAGACAGGATGAGATGACAAAATAACTCTGAAAATGTAATACACCCATGTTATTTCTGCAATATATTTTTAAAATAAATAAATGTCGCTTCGAATTTTCAAGCTAACCTGCGATGCCTATTCCATATGTTAAATATAATTAAAATCAAAGCTGTGACGATTCCGACAGATGATATAGCTCCCATACATATGAATAAAGGCAAGTAAACTGTCTTCAAAACTTTCTTCACGATAGTTCTATCTTGAGGGATCTTCCCTCCAATCCACCTCTCCATATTTCGCCAAGTAAGATTGTCACTTTGAGTATCATAATATCCTAATTTTACATACTTTCCATCTATTACTTGCTCGATTTGAGTCAACGCAATTCGATCACCTTGCGAACTGAAAGCTACGTAACCCTGCAACATATTATTGCAATTTAAGATAGAGTCATGTAGAATCAAGAATTAAATACATACTTCATGAAAGTGAGCATGTGTGAGAAGATTATTTGTTATATAATGCATGTTAATTAGTTGCATTGCTCATTTACAATACTGATTAAAATTTCCTTTTTAAGAAAATAACTCACCGAAACTCCAAGGAATTGTGTTGAATTTATCGCTGAATAAATTTCGTCTGCGATTTCCTTATCAGTGTAAGTAAAATTTTTCAAACTTTTTCCCAGTTTGTTCAGTTTATCCATGGTTTTATTAAAAGCTGCAAAAAATATTAGTTTCTATGAAATTGTAAAAATGAAAAACAACAGAAAAGAGAAGGAAACTTACCTAAAGCCACAGCCCAAACAGCATCATAAGCCAAAGGAGCTTCCTGATAACCCTCAGGGTACCTATCGTTATCAATGTCATAACCATCTTCCTTCAACTGCTGATTAAGTCTCTGCCTGAAATTTGATGACGTCATTCCGCTAATGGTTGTTTCATTGTTTTGGTTCCACATCAGAGCCTCAGTCGTAAGATGACCCTCAGCCGCTTGCAGCATTTGTTCCCTTGTACAGTTTATGTTTTCCTTCTCTAAATTCACCTCAAACCAATTGTCTTCGTACCAGCCAATGAAAAACCAAACATAGCTTTTGCCATAAAGATTCTGGCGATAGAGTTCGCAAAGAACTCTGCGAGCGGCGTCCACATAAAACAATCCAACAATTATCCTGGCATCTTGCCGACGAAGATTTCTGACAGCATCCGAAGGCTCTGACAAAAAACTCTGACGTGTCACAATTTCAATTCCGGCTTCCTTGCAACGAGCTTCTAGATCCTCTACAGTCTGCAATATTATTTAATATTGTTAGAAAACATTTTATATTATTGTACCTTGTAAAACAAATTTTTTAAATCATTATTACTATTCAAACATATCTGTCCCAAAGTAATGCTTTTCTGTCTTTGGACGAAAGTTTACCTTCCTACCGTCAGACTCACTTGAAATTGTTTGTTTTTTTTACTATAAATTGTTTAACAATATACTTTGTTCATTTGAAATATTTATTTATTAAATATTCTAAATGTAGTTTAATTATCTATATTGTTCCAATGTAAATGATTTACCGAAATGAACACTTCTTCAGCCTGTTGTAAGATAGCAATGCGTGACCAGCCAAATTTTTGTAGTAATTTAATTCTCGTTGGATTGTGAACTGTGGCAGAAGGGTGAGTCCTAAATAAAGTTGGGAAGCGATTTCGGTCAGACAACGCTGGCGATGATGCGCCATAACACAGCTGCAAATAACATATTTTACATTATGATAATATCATTGACATTCAAAATAGGACAATAAAAAATTATGATCTAATATTTTTTATATCAAATACAAACCACTACTAAGTTCCACATTTTTGCAGCTTCTGCAACAGTAGTACAAACGGTGCTGCATCCGGCGAGTAGCATTAATTTTGGTGGTTTATTATATAACAAGTTATACATTACGGAGGCACCAAGTCCTGGCTCGCACTGAAAAAGGAAGTAAATGATTGTTAATATATAATGATAGCAACAATAATAAATAATATTGAGTTTCGTAACTCGCAAATAAAACTGTACATATTTTATAATAATATCAATAAAAAATACCTCGCTATCGTTAGAGTGGAGTTTCAAAGTGAAACCAGGTAATAAATTTTTTTGCTCGTTAACGTCTTCCATTGCAAGTTTGGCAGCTGGCATACAGGCCTAAAATAAGATTTTCCATTAATATCACAGTATTCTTGACACAGAATTGAAAAAAAAAATCTAGTTTGCTGCTTTATTTTCTTAATTAGTAAACAATTTATCATGCGTACCTGCCCACCCTGCCATCCACCTTCGCCCTCGATGGGAAAAATGCCACCGATGTGCAGAACATTATCATCGTCGGCTGATAACGAGGCTCTAACTGGAAACGCAACAGCCAACGCCAGCAGCAGCATCAATGCCATGGTTCTGATGAATGTGAACCACGTTTCCTCTGACAATCTGACCCCTGGCAAAGTGATTCTTCTGTTTCAGCTATTTACAAACATGGCGAGATTTATTGAACAACAATAGAAACTGTACACAGGAAATAAAATATATCAGGCGAACTTTTTAGTTTGAACGATTAGATATAACATACTCAAAGATGTAAAATGTGAAAGATGAATTTCAAACTAAAGAACCACGTTACCCTAACAAAAAAAATCTATGTAAAATTCTGTGTAAGAATTCGACACAGGAATCTACATAGGAACCCTTACCACCTTGAAATCTCACGATTGTATTAAATTACCACGCATATTAAAACAGATAGGTTTCTAAATAATCATAGAATCTCAACTAGGTTCTCATGTAAGTTTCTGTACCTGTATAAATTGCATAGGAAATGCACGCGTTTCTGAGATAAATCTATGATCAACGAATTACCTTAACAACTTGACAGGCACCCCGAAATTTGTTGGATCGTCATGGCTCGCGTTGCCGAATTGGCGCGAGAAATTGGATGGCACGAGATCCGAGCGAGCGACGTTGTCGCCACTAAAGGCGCACCATCGACTTTTCTGCGTCAACGAGAAAAGTCAATTTTCCGCCGCTCGCGCATGGTTCGTATCGATTGCGTCGTGTCCGGCGAGGATCAAGGGTGGGAGAGCAGGCCGAACACGACAGGGACACGCGGAGTGTCAAGGTTTTGCACAAGGGTATGAAAATAAATAGTTTAACAATCGACGCCGAGGAAGAGGGGGGTAGTCGACACTGATGTACTTGTATAAGAGACGTTTTCTCTAGAGGGAGAAATTTAAGATAAAGTGGATGACTGGTCAAGTGTTAATAGAACTCAACAATTTATGTGTTATAATTTACAGGCAGAACAATTAATAGCAAGTTTTCCCATAAATTTAGAAACGAACTTATTAGTGACCAACTTATATATACCTCATAAATTTGTTGAAAAAAACAGAGTAGAGCCTATAATTTGTTTCACGTTGTAATTATAGGGTAAAAATTGTAATATAATTTCTTTGTTTAAGAGGACAAATCATAGAAATAATAAAACAAATTTTATTAATTTATTAGAAATATTTGGTTACTTATTCACTTTAATAAATTTATTAATAGATCTCATTGATAATTGGAGTTATGAATGATATCTAACAATTACAGAGGAAAGACATGCCTTCTGCAATTTCTTTTCTGATCCGTGCTTAATGTTGGTAAAACGTGTTGGATGCGCTTAAAAAGGGTGATTGAAATTAGAAAGTTAATTGAAAATGATAAAGTTGAATTTAATATGAATC
>JABFOV010005170.1:0-12533 GCA_022817685.1 Aradophagus sp. ZL-2020
CTCACATATTAGTGCATTATTGGCTAAGATATAGTCAGTAGTACTGTATTTGTTTTTGAGGAGAGCGGGCACCCCGAATATAGTAAACTTCATCAAGTAGGCAGAGTGGAGTGTGTATGAGAGTAAGATCCCCCTGTTCGCAACAATTCCCTGTTGGCGCGCCCGTTCTGTTTTTTAGAGGGGCCCCTTTCCCCCGGAGAAACACCTTAGAGTTCGAAACAAATTTCACATTCAAGCCCCCCCCCCCCCCCCCCCCCCCCAGAGATGGCGCAGTAGATAAGGTGTGCCGTAGAACGAGATAGTAGTACATGGGTTCTTTTTTTATGGAGGGGGATCAAAGGACCCCGATTACGTCGTAATCGCATCTTGATTCACGGAATAAAGCAAAGGGCACATCAATCGATATCCGCGCAACATCTACCACCTATATCAAGTAGAGCAAATTTTGAAAAGCCGGGCCAAGTCACGCCTCCTCCATCTGTGTGGCCGGGGCTAATCTTGTGACAGGACCTGACATGTAAAATAGAGTCTCCAAATAATTCAATAATGGCATCAGCCGAGCTACAGCCGCATCAACATCACTCGAGTCTTGTTTCGGACGTTTGCCAACTAAGGCCGCGTCGCAGTCTCAACACCTTAGCCTGATCAAATGCTAATGCAACTAAGACTAATTTACTTCCAGTTTACACTATGCTTAATATTGCAGAACAAATACAAGAAACATAACAGTTTAATTGGAACTTGCTACGGACCAAGCCAAAACAACAAACAGATAGAAATTAATTTTGAATAAGCGACTGCGTGACGTGGAGTCAAAAAAATTAATTACATTAAAATCGATTGTATATTTCTTACTCGTATTACACCTTATTGTTTATCTTTTGATAATTAAAATATTTACGGTAAGAGTGAGTCAACCTTTTTTCATTTATAGGGTGGATTCAATGAATTTATTTCTGTGCGTGCTGTTTATTATACGAATGCTGTTCAAGTCTGATTAGCATTCACTCAAACTGATGTTACTTTTCCACTTAATAAGAGTCAATTAGTAGATATCAAAAAGAGAAAAAGACTTTTCAGTAATAAGAAAAGAAAAAAAAATCCGAAAAGCCAGGGGCTATATCAAGAAGTGATTTTTTTTTTTTTAAGCAAAAATAAAAGCGTCGATATTGCGGAGCGTCATTTCGTAATGAATGTTCCGAAACGATGCTATCACTCAGGCTGAAAAAGACATTTGACAAACCGAACAGAGTAAGAGAAAGAAACTGATCATTTCTTATGTCAAATTATATTTCTCATCACCATTCTTCTTAATACGCTATTCTACGTAGAATTCAATTTGTTTCCCCTGATTCTTCTCTCTTCCGCAGACATGCTTGAGCGAACGATATTATTGAATGTTACCGCACTTCATCTTTTGGCACAGGAAAGAATATCTTTACAAAGAATCCGCGAAAAGTAAGGTTGACTCCGAAGAATTGAGGGATCTGTTTGGATTTGCAGTAATATAAATTTGATATTCTTATTTCCACATGAATATGATATATCGGATTGAAAATGTGTGAACCTATCGCGGACTAATAATTGTTCTATAACCCTATACGCTAAATTGATAAAATCGGAACAACACTTTTTGGTAAAACTTTTTGCAAGGATTTTAATACATTTTCCTATACAATTTGGCATTTTTCATTTTAACACTTCAACTTTTTTGTATTACAATACAATATACATTGTTCACAATATCATAATTTTTTTTGATTAAAAAGAGAGAATTCGGCACGAAGCGGGATAGCAATTAAATTTTAAATTTCATACCAGAATAAATATGTACAAAGGAAATTGCCGGCTTTGACCATAATTTTGTTTACAAAATTTTACGCTCGACTGAAGTTTAAATAATTTGTGTTGGTTCGATAAGAGGCTGAAAAAAGTTTCAACCTTTATCGATTGAATATACGAACCAGCGATCTTATGCTATCGGGCTAATACCTTTTCACAAATTCCTGAGTTTTATAAAATATAAATTATATCGATTGTAGCTAACTGTAATGGTAGCGCGGTTGCCGTTATCAAAAGCAACCTGGTGGAAGACGTGAAACTCGATTACCTGTTAGGACGGCGGCAACGAGACGCAATTTTTAATACGAATTTACGCGCCGGCACAATTGCCATGCAAATGGCATATTTTCGCGTGCAACAGGTCGTAATCGCAACAACGCCCATTTCCTTTTATGGTCCACGCGAAAGCTGTTGTACTTTATGCACAAAAAGTGTCACGCAATGAGTAACACGTCAGTCTCGACGACGGTTTTGCCAACAGAATTAATGTCGGCCCAGAAGCGTTCTCATTGTCTCATCGAGCCTGTTATCGCCGGACCTACCGACTGCGCCACTTTTTCACACTCTAAGTGGGTAGCAACGAAACAGAGAACTGCAAAGAGGCTGGAAGAAACGAGTCAGAAAAGCAGCGATATTCCCGTCGGAGATTACGTTATACTATATTTTACGATCATGTTTAAAGCCGGAGATAAGTTTCACTTTTGACGGCCGTCGTCGTGATAGTGCACTGATAACGTCAATAATTATTGCTGAAATGACGTTGCTTGGTGACAAAACAATTGCTTGCAAATTGGATTCCATATTCAACAGCGAGTTTTGTCTATTTTATTAAAACGATAATTTTTTTTATGTATTTAAAATAAATACGACAAATTTGTAAAATTTAAAATATAGTTGATGTAAACCATTTGCGCATCAAGATGATTCAAAAGTCATTGTCCAAATGAATCAAAAACATAATTGTATATTTCAAAGTTATTTTGTAAACAGACAATCGAATTTCTTCTTCGACAATAATTTCGTTTGAAAATTATCGGCAAATTAGATTTGCTGAAAATTGTCATTGTATTGCCTTTCTTCAGTCATGTATCGTCAACTTTTATCAGAGCAGATCGTTCCTGTAACGTCCTGTAAGTCAATTACGCTCGTTGGCAAGCTGCGGTTTCAAACCCAGCAGATGGAATATCACGAACGCTCGCGCTTGTCTGAGAGATTTCGAGCTAATCCAGCCATTTCAGGGGTTCATAATTAAGAGGCTAATGGATATCACGCTCGCATGGATTATGTTACTTTTTGATCATGCCAACTCAGCGATACGGGATTTGTAACACGCAGAACAAATTCGATTCTCGTCAACATGGGCTTCCACAGGCGAAACTCAACTAACCATAAATGTTTATCGTAAGTGACATCAAAGTCGTTTGTTATTTCCAACTTTAGGACGCACGATTTTCAAATTACATTCAGATCGTTGTAAAAATTACATTAGCGCGAATGAAATGATTAACGTATCCTCGGCGTGTTTAACGAGCTGTATTATTCAAAGAACATGTTTTAACTATAATATCTTTGCATACCAGTTGTATCGTAAGCTTGTTAAAAAACTTAACTACATTTTTTCCAATTATAATGTGTTTTATTTTTATTTAAGAAATATACGATTATCAAAAATTATTTATTAAACATTTAAACATTTTCAAGTTCATTAGTGCCAAGGCTAATAACTTTTAGCGTTGAAAACATGATGAAATAATTTGTTTGCATTAAAACAGAATCTACGTTTAAGACAATTTGAACGTCGCGTTCAATGATTTCCATTCACATGCAATAGCGAATTCACTTGTGCAATTAGAATTCCCCCGAAGAAAGTTTGTTACACGGCATTTGGACTTGTTGCTTCGCGCCACGTCGCTTCAGGTTAGCAAGCGCGAGAGAATCTAATAAGCCGAAATTCGCGTTTATCAACTTGCGTGATCTTTCGCCGTTAATTATGTCGATTGTATTATTCAGTTTCAGCTGACCGTCATCAATCCAATCCGACTTTTTATCCTTTTCATTCGGATAAGTCAAGTTTGCTACGCTACGTTTCCTTTGCAGCATACGTTATCGTCGTGACTTGTGGCTTATTAATTACGATTTTATTTCTTCATTGTCCAAAGAAAATCAATAATTTGCAACGACGTTCGATAATTATGACTTCAGGTGACAAGCAAAGCAAACGAGAACCGAGACAAAAACTCGAACGAGATTGCGTTTCATTTACTTAGTTGTTCCCGCGATAAGTTGCGGAATTTATGCCACGCCGTTTTATCCTCAAAATTATTAGTTTACAATTTTAGCGAGCGACTCCGACGTCGAGGCTGTTGCCGCAACATTGTGAGCGGCGCGATAACGCCGTCTGGCGTTACATTAGGGTTGAAACGTGAAAGATAATATTAAAATAAAGCAAGTCTCGGTACAAGTGTTTCCATCTATCTATCGACTAACAACAGGCGATGGCATTGAAAATTCAACTTTACTCGCTGACGCAGCGGCTCGATTTGCCATTTATACCTGTTCGCAAAAATTCCTCAAGGTCGATAATTCTGCACAGAGAAAAGTAAATGTCATGCTAAAGGCTGAAGATAGCAAAATGTAGTAAAACTCGTATTTTATCGTTTAAACAGTAGATGCAATTTTTTTTATTGCTATTAACTTGAAGGAAAGTATTTTGAAATTTGCGTATACACAACTATAATTAGAATATTTGTATGATAAAAATAATGCCATTTTATGAAAAGTCTGACCTAAATTGCTACTACAAAAGAACGAATTTTTGACAGAAATGTTCTATTTTTATAAAAAGAGGAAATAATTATAATATTTTTACTCAACTTCCACCTCAATATGATAAATATTTACTACTGTAATATTGTACCAAACAAGTGGTAACTTTTGATATTTATCACAAAAAATGTTTACCGCTTAAATGATAAGTTTAATTAGCTTTAAATTTAATTTGCATGCTACTATTTGAGAGATAACATTCAATCCGTTTCCGGACTGCGCCAAAGAGCGAAGCCGCTACTTCCGTCTTGTCCGCTGTCGCGATGATGTCGCAGAAATTCGTCGCGATACATCATTCGACCAAAGATAATTAAATAGTTAACACGACGCCAGGTATTAGCTGAAGATAACCGTGGCCATTAGTTGATGCATACATTAATTATTGATGACATGGGTTTGTCGTGCTTTGGAGTATTTTGCAAGATGGAAGCATCATGTTTTCTGTTTCTCAAATAGGATAATGCATTATCTCGCATCATTTTGCGTAATGCATAATTTACAAACATTACCCTAATGTGTTGATAAATTAAATTTAAAATATTACCCGCACGGCGTCACTTAATTTCATGCGACAAAGTATACTAATAAAATTATCTCTCAACAACACCATGATATTATGATTATCCACTCGCTCGCAAAAATATGATAGCATTTCTGTGAATATGCGTGCCAACTTTTAAGGCACGGATCATCAAATGCCTAATAGAATTATTGTATCATGTAAAACGAAAACGTCTTACAAGAACGAAGATTAAATGAAAAAATCTCCAAGCTTAAAAACGATGTCTTTTTTATCTTCTGCCAGAACTTTTTGCTCAATATATATTCCCTTTCTCGATGTAGTTTTGACGTAATAATTGAAAATCGCGCCGGGCCGATTCTAAAAATTTCAATAAAAACTACCTTCGCGCGAATTCGGCTCTTGAGTCAGCAACAAATCAAAGCGACGTATGCATTACCGTCTGGTCTGTTAATCTGCGAGAAATCGGCAATTTGAAACACCATCGAAAACAGCTTAAACCTTTTCGATGCTTTCGGATTCGCAGGTTATTAAACTAGGACCACTTTAGATCTTCGGAGTATTTAGAAGGTCGACGGTTATTTATGGTCATTTCGAAATAGCGGATCGAAAAGGAGGAAGAAGCGTTGCCAAAGAAGGACAACCCACGTATATTCCGGGATAATTTATAGCTCGAGATTACACGAAATAGGATCGGCGAAGAATTCGGATCAGGATCCGCAATATCGAGCCGCAATATCTCCAACATTGCGCTAATTAATTTAGCGGGTAATTAATGCATCGCAGTTAGTCACGAGTACATTTAATTTGACGGTTATGGCATCGTCGGGCAATGATAATATCGCTTTCGCGTTTCGATTCATTGAATTGACATCGAAAATGGGGGTAGATAAAAATTGCCTATAGTTTTATACAAATTCTATTATTTTGTGTATACAGAATGTCAACTATAAATAAAAAGAAAGAAAAAAAAAAACTAAATAGAAAATCACAAATATTCGTTTGACATACCGGTGGACGCAGTTTTTAATCAATTTCCATGATTTTCTATCAAAAGATTGTAATCTATTTTAGAGCAATGGAGGTATGTTCAGTCGACGACATTTTTATGATACTTTGGTAAGCGTGGTTAAATTTCTGTTTCACCTTTCCCATTTGATCAAATATTCGATGCTCTTTCGATTTTCCCCTTTTTTATTCAGTTGATTTTTTTTTTTATTTTCATTTTGAGAGACTAACTCAAACAACAGATCAAAGATTTTTTTTGCTCCCTTTTTCCGTATGATTTACTAACGGATTTTCGATTTTTAAAATTTTTTTAAATAACAAATTGTACGAGCCCACGTGGAAAAAATTGTCGCCAGCGGTCTGGCAATAATATGGCAAATAATATGGCATACGTTCGGCATAGGTTTGGCTCGCGCAAAAATGCCAAACTTTTGCCAGATTAATACCAGTCAGCTGGCAATTTTTTTTTCAACGCGGAACAATTCTGTAATTCAATTCACATCGCAGAAAATATGAATCACACAGTTGAAGTAAATTTATATTCCTCTTTTACATTTAGCAAATGTTCATGTAATTAATATTTATTCCACAACAGTTGTTTATTTGTGTCATTTTAATGCGCTTAAAGATTTCATTAATTAATAATTCAATTATGATTATAAATAAATAATTTCATTTAAATTAATTATCATTTAAACTCATTGAAATTTAAATAATTGTGTTTTAATTCAACGAAAAGATATTTTTGTCGTAACGCGGGAAATATTTTCCGTTTTGAAATATCATTAGTACAGTTGTCTCGATAAGATGGGCGAAGAACTGTTCACGAAACACTTTCATTGGCCAGCCACGATGAATAAAGCTGCAAACACAAACGGCATTCGGCAATCCCGAGAACACGAAAAAGCACGCCCGACTAAAATAGCTTAATCAGAGAAGAATCGCGATCGTGAGAAGAATTTGAAAATACTTCGTCATCTTTCGATGACGCCTTTCGTTCTTTCCAAGTATAACGCCGGTCACTCGAATATCTTCATCAACGTTAGTCACGTTCTCATGCGCAGGTTCACGAGAAAAGTAATTCAATGGTACAGCCCGACTTATATGAGACGCTACCGCACGATAACACGGTGAAACTAGCAATTAAGATTTCAGTCTCTGTTGGACCTTTTGCCTTTTTTTTTTCTTTTCATCGTTTTAAATCTTCTCTTTTTTTTTGCTACAGCTTAACTTCACGATGTTGTTCTACCTTGTTATGTCGCGACCTCGGTCTTGCAAAAGCTAATTTAATGCGACTTATTTACATAAATATAAATCCCCACCTGGTCTAATGCTTTGTCATTGTTTCTGTTAAAAATATTGACTGGATGATGATTGCAAAATTTGTTTTCAATCAAACTGATAGTCGAACGGCAAATATTACCAACTTGAAAAAAGAAATTACAAAAACTGAAAAGGACAATTAAAAATTTTATATTTTCCAACATTCAATGAATGTTAATAAACTGTATTCGAAAATGTTACTATTATATAAGCAATAAAAATAATCACATATTCGTCCATTTAAGATCTCGTAATCTATTACGCTTTGTTTTTAAACTATTTTTTTGGTGTGCCTTAAAAATATGTTTTTAATAACACAAATCAATGCCTAATCGAATACAAAAAAAATCTATGAATGATTTTTAATTGAACTTAACTTATCAGCAGTATAATGATAACGTAGACATCTGAAAGTGTTGAATGTAAGAGAAATATTTGCTTTTCGGAGGGTTAAGTTACAATTTGTGTGCTTTGCAAATAAACAAATTGCTTCGCAGATTGCCGAATGAACTTTCGCGGACGTTTGCTTTGCGAAAGGCGACCAAAATTAATTCACAGTGACAAACGACGCAAACGACTTTAGCTTTTCACTTAAATAATGCAAAAATGTGAAATGTTTAATTGACCGCTTGTTATTGGAACTACAGTTAATTGTTACATAACGAGCGCAGTTAATTCAAAAGGCCATTATGTAAATCCAAGCAGTAAATCATGGGCAAATTAATGAAACATCCTTCGGACATTTGTAACTCGCAAGCCATATTAACATCGAAGCAATCATGAAATAAAGCGCGTATGTCTATAATAGGTGTCACATGTGACACGCGAGTATGTGCAAGGGAATATAAGCGGCAATAAATTCGATGAATAGATATCTGTGTGCGTTGAGTAATTTTATACGCAATATCGATATTATTTTATATTACTATTGACAACATTTATTTTCTTACTCTTATGTAATGAGAAAAAACTGATAATATAAGTACTTTAGTTGGTGTTGTAATAACAATACAAGTTGTAGTTGTCGTTTATAGACTGATTAATTGAGAACTACAAAAAAAATTAATCTAACTATAACTGTTAATTACTTGGCTTGATTGGAAACATGTGGATCAAAATATTAATTTTGATAATAACTGCTCTGGAGATTATTAAAAGTTGACTCATTTGTGGATTTTCGTTCAATTTGTAATATCTTTCTTATTAATTACGAATAATACGAATAGTCTTTGCTACATAGTTTTAGTTTTTCAGAATGGAATACATATTAATGATAGACATTTTAAAATATTGTCACGAGTGCTTTTTTGTCAGCAAGTTGAACAGATTCAAAATATTGAAAATAAAAGACGAAACAATTTTATTTATAAACATTATAACTAGCGAAAGAAGGCTTCAAAGAAGAACAACACGGTAGCATGGGGGAAATTGAATTTTAAAGTTGAAGTTCATTTTCTCGCGATGCAACGTTTGTTTGTTTAAAACAGATTGCAATCATGAATTGAAATTATCAGCGTAATAAGCGACATTGTGGTTACTGACAGAAGGGGATTCTTTTATTTCAATCAAACAACCAATTGAGGTGGAATATTTGCTATGTTTTTCACGCGGCAAGGACGGCTGAAGCTCGATAGCCAATCTAAAAAACACGGCCACATATGGTAGGACCGGAGGGATAATGATAGGCTTTACCCAATACACGTTCAATATTGTATTTAGTGGCACCCATCAACATCCCGTACCATTCATTTTGTATTGCTGCATAATTTACTGGCGAACGTGACGTCACAGTTTTGCCACGAAGCACCTATACATCAACAGTTAAGTCCATAATACTTTGAAGCCGAAATTGAAACATTGTAAACAAAATATGCGAATACCGATGAAACTGAAAGATAAGATTTCAAATCTCAGCTCCTGTGCAAACATTTACTTTTATTGTCATAAAAATTCCGTGCGTTTCAAATATATGCCACATTTCACATGTGAACTTATCCGAATTTTTCTACACACCAAATAGCATGAAATACGAATTAGGGGAGAAATCAGTTTCAATTATGACTGAAATAAAAACACAACACTGTAAACTAGACAATCGACCTCGAACATAATGTAAATCACTTGGCGTGTCAAGGGTTGTGAATTTTTTCTTTACGTATAAAGTACGAACTGATTTTTATACGATACTCGGTTTGTCGCATATACTACCACGTGTATGAAATATATATTACGTATAGAGAAAATTATATACATACCCTTGTATGGACAAGTAAGCAAATTTGCTGGAAAAGAAAGAAATCAAAAGTAAACAGTTGTGACAAGTAAATTCCAAGCCAAGTGCTCGAGACAAATTTCACTCAGTTGTTTAGAAAACAAATAAACTCTGAACTCGAGAGACAGGAATTGCTTATTTATTCAGTGTAATTGATTACTTTTTTTCGTGAACATAAATATTTGCTTCGGTGTCCTTTTTTAACATTTTAACCAATTTTAAGGAAACATCCAAACCATGTTGCGACAACAAAATAACTAAAATGTAGTATTTAATCGAACGAATAAGTATCAAATACCTTCGGCAACGAGGCCAAATTTATTTACAAAGACCGAAAATTGTATTTCTCCTGACAGTGGCGACGATCGTGCAATTTTCCGATCAGAATTCGGCGAACGTTAAATCGCAAATTTTATGGAAGCAAAGTGATATCCCAAACAGCAATCTTTGATCTTCGGCATTCGTGCTTGACCGTGGCATCCGGACTATGGAGATGTTTCATGTTATCAGATATGTGATCATACTCGTATACTTGACGATTGTATTCGTTGCACGTGTACTGGGAAAAGCGCATGAACATGCCTTGGCGTCCCTATCCTTTCGGAGTAGTACGTTCGACGAGAGGAAACAAAACCTTTGATCTTTTGATCCTGAACGTTAACTTTTCAAGACAGAATTTCCACTCACGAAAAAAATAACTTCCAATCAAGAAAAAGGATGCACGCTTTGATTAAAGTATTAATTTCAGATGATACTTGTTAGTGCAGAAATGTTAAACAATCTGTTGTCAAAGGGACCTGTTTTAAATCTCGGTGTAACATCCGTGTAAGTAAATACCGAATATAGAACGGACAAGGCTTAAGATTTCACAACAGAAAACTAATTAAAAATACTAATGCAACGAATATTTTACGTAAAATAGTTGAAACGATGCAATATTTTAAATTAGGATAAATTCCATATTTCTTATATTTGATGAAGAAATGGCTTAGAGCTTTGACAAATGAAATTGTACCACATTGATGATGTTTCCGTAGAATATGGGCCACTTTTTTTCAACGAACGATTTCATATTTCCATTATTTTAAGTGTTTCAATTTCTAAATAGTCTTCGACATTAACTCCTGTTATGCGCTATTTATACAAGATACATGTTTCTTGCATTACACGTATATTATGAGTAGAACCGTGAAATCTCCCTTTCTGAAAAGCCTTTTCTGAAAATCGCCACCGTTAACAACGCGTCGGTTCGATCGGTGTATGTAACCTAATACCGCGAATCGAAATCGCCTATGATCCCGAGCCGAAAACAGAGAGGAATGTTTACTTTTGAAATTCACGGGCCAGTAAATTTCTCCTTAATCGATCGGCAAGAATGGACATTTTCTTCAGCTGCGTGACTCCGATCGGGTCCTCGTTACGCCGATCCACAGACAACATAAGAAGGCCTTGGAAAATTACACGGCACACCGCAATCCGCAGATACCTGGCGCAAGGTGGTTTCCTTATTATTTTCGGTGGTTTAATCTCGTCCCAATAGGTTATACGATCACCGACAGATGTGCTTGTTAGACCATTGATAGATCAGGGGCCATGTGTATTTTGTCTATACACACACGGTCTGCATTCGTTTCAGGTGTAACAGGGCGCAAATAACGTGCTGCGAGATGAGACGGCCTCGTTATTTTGATAGCATCCTTCTTAACTGTTCAACGACGCTTCAAAGTTCGTAATCGAGCCCTAACTCCGGCGCACTTTCGATTAGATAATGATAGGACTTCATATGCATGGCAGACTAGTCTAGTTATGCATTTAAACTCTCTATCTCTGAGATCAGTATTGTTATGCTAAACTTCATGGACGATAAAAATAAACAAAAAACGAGGCGTTCAGTCAGCAAACGAGATTGGCGAAGTTAAATTGCAAAAGTATGAGGAGCGAACTTTCACATGTGAATTCGAAAAATGATTTAGTTCATGTTCAGATAATGTCTAAGGTTAACTTTAATAATATTAGATATTAATCTAATATTCGGATTGTATCTAATATAATTATTATATAACAGCCCCTTACAATTTACAATCCGTGCAACGTCGAAGTACATTGGAATACTCTGTAAAAAACATAAAAAAATCGGTACTGATACTATTATTTTATATTTGTCCCTACTTTTACATAAAAATGTTTTTTAAACGAATGATTCGTAAAGTCACGAAACGTCTTGTATAATTGTGTCAAAATAATCTAATAATCAAAAAGTTAATGACGTATAAAACTTGTGTGACATTTATTCCGTCATTAGTTGAAAATGTCGCAAGATTGAAAACGAAAGTAATAAGTGATAAGTGACACATTCTTAAGATCAAGAATTTAGTTTTTATCTTTTTTTTCTTTTTTTTTTACTTCAATATTTAAATCTAATCATTAATATGATTTTTCATATACAGACTGATTTTAGAATATTTTATTTTTAATATAAATAATAATAATAGATGACTATTATGTAACTGTAATATTTTATATTGCCTCATCAAATAATATCACTTGAATTGCATATCACTGAATTACATATTCCATATAAATCAAATTTATGTAAATTTACATGACATATATAAAATAATGGTATTTATGCTCTAAAATTATACAGCTTTCTGTAAAATAATAATAACGGTACTGTGCTGTTAAATAACAGTACTAGTATTGTTTTTTTTACATTTTTTTTTACAGTTCAATGGAGTGTCC
>JABFOV010005171.1:0-12533 GCA_022817685.1 Aradophagus sp. ZL-2020
GAGTGACGTCATCATCGTGATAAAAACGATTCGCCCCCCCCCTCTCCATAGCATAGCACATTCCGAGGTTTTTCTTCTACGGTTAATTATTGGAATAAAGGTTTAAAAAGCAATCCAACGATTCTTCCATAATGGTATTATGGTTTCAGTAGTAAATATTGCGGCTTTGTTATTTACTATGGACGAAGCAGTTGCTTTCATTTTCTTTTCCACTCGAAAGTTGAAGAGGAAGAAGAAGAAGGCAAGTACTTCGGGAAAACAAAATCTCCAATATTTTTGCGGCAAGAAAAAGGGAAATTGAAGTAATGTTTACTTTGGAAAAATGTTTACGTTGAATTTCATTTTGAAGTCATTAAAGAAATTTAACAGCAAAATATGAACAATCGTTTTAAGTGATTCAAACTGAAGTGACACGCGATGCAGTTAACATCAATGCGATGAAGTAAATGCCTTTTTATCGCGCTACTTTCATTGCTAGCTAGACATCTTTTGCCTTTTGTAACAATCTAAGTGATAACGTTTTACGATCGTTCTGACGGCGGGCTAATAATAATTCAACTTTATGGCTCGAAAGTTGTTACCCTTCTAATTTGTTGCTGTTTTGAATTGCAATTGAAATATCGATTTACAATGAAATACGAATGGCAATGGAAGAATTGTAAAGTAGGGAAAATTCGAGTAGCGTTTGTGTATGAATGGCTGGTAAGAAGGGGTTGAGATCATATTTTTGAGCACTTTTTGTTGCAACGTAAACATCTCGTAGATGATTCCCTCGGTAAACTGTTTGGTTATGACAATTGCATTCTTTGTTTGACACAAAACGATTCATTATTCAATTCAATAAATTGAATAAAACAACGTCCTGCGTAAACTTGATATTTTAAAAGTTTAAAAAAGTTAGCATCTACATATAATATAATTGAATTTATAATGCAATTATAAATTTATAATGCAATTGAAATTTAAGACAGGGTTAACCGTCTACAATGAGAAATAAAAAAACTGTATTTCCTAATTTAATTAACGTTGATGCTTCCGAATTTCATCTTTTCACGACTGAATAACTTTAGTCAAACAGTTTAGTTGTTGTAACCTAATTTTTTTTCTCAGTAATGCTTTTTATCAAGTGGCGCTGAATGCCATCGATCAACATGGGGTATCGAAACAAACGATCTGATTGCTAAAATTAATTAAATTTCCACAACTTCGAAGCTTTTTCGAAAACGTTTGCGCAGTTAAAGTGGTACCGCGGGGCGAAGTGTATTTTCGTTGGAGTGATAACGCGGAACAATAGATATGATTTCCGACATAAATTAAAAGCAAATGTTTATTTGGCTAATGGGTCGCGTCGGGGGTAGATTAGTTCGCGGCTTGAACCACCAAATCGATTGCCGAAGTTCCGTCTTCCGGCGGAACGCGTCGCTTTGACAAAGACGAAGTGTGCGAGGGAAAAATTCGAAGAACTGAAATGGCTGCGAAATTGTTGACATGTTTTTTCGTCCATATGTTCACTCGCGTCAAACAGTCATACGTGTATTTGATTGCTTGGGTCAGAATTTGCGGGGAATCTGATTTAAAAACGCGTGTAGGTTGAATTTTACATTCGCGGAAAGAGAAAGAAAGGAGGAAGGGAAGGGAAAACATGTAAAAAAATAATTGCTCAATTTTGGCCGGCAAAGTTTATCGAGATGAATCTTTTGTATTTTTAATCAAACGTCGATCAATGTTCAATATCTACGTGTTGCTTCGCCGCATTCGATTTCGCCCCGTTTTTACGGTTTACTATATTTTTCCACCATATTTACATAATTTTTAATCCGTTGATATGCGCGATGCTCGATTGTCTTTCCTTTTTGTCACAATAATTTCACTCCGACGTTCTAATTAAAATCCGCTTTTAGGTAACAAGTATTATCCTAATTAATTCTTCTCTTGTTTCCGCGCGAAAAATTTTTTTTGATTCATGAAATACGTCAACTTAAAAAAAAAGTGTCGCGACTTAAGTTATCTCCGTTTTTTCCGGTTCCAAGACTATCACTCTTGATATATTAAATGATCTTTCGTGCGAGTGAGGCAGAAGTACCATTTTGTGTTACACGAACATTTAATTAGTCGATAAATAACTTCTATATTGAATAAGAAGATTCATAAATTCTGCGAAAAAAATTCATTCTGCGACGCAATGAGCGTAAAATTATTTGAAAATGTAGAGCTTCTGACAATTTAATGTTATTTTATTATTATTGACACTGAGAAAAATGAAATACGAAAAGTTATTAGGTTCCATCGTGACGTGGATTTTTCGTTAGAAATTAGGGATTTTATTTTATTAAACCTAGTGAACCCTGCTTCATTTCACGTAAAATTTTCTTTTTTTCCTTGACATGTATTACTGATTTCATGTGAATTATTATATTATTTTTTTTATATATATTTTTGTTTATGATTTATAACGCGAGTTATACGAATGTTTCGTTTTTTTTTTTTTTCATACGCGAACTGTAAATTTTCTTATTAAATTTTTTCCAAGGTAAGTGAATTAATATTGATATGTATACACATAATTTTTATAAAAATGTACATCAACGCAAATCGAGAAATCTACCTAAAACGCGAGAAAGAAAAATAAACTTCAATAACAATTTCATTTCGAAAAACAAACGGAACGTCGAAAATTTTAAAACGAAATCAATCGGCCCTGCGGTTTAAAGACGAAATAAAACTCGACAGAAAGGAATACAAATTTTCCGTTTTGTCTCTTAACTTTCGAAATTGTTCACCGTAAAAATTTGAATATCGTCTCTATTGAATGTCTTTCGATCGCGAACTCTTTCGCGGGCTTATTTCCCGACGATTCCGATGCGTCGGAAAGAATTGCAACGTTAAAGGCATTCATTTTCCATCGCGAAACTTGCTTTCAACGGCGCGCGATATTTGATAAGCGTACTTGCTCGTGAAATTAAAATCACATTTCCATCCACGTTAGACTCGAACACACGCTGATTCCGTGATGTCCTCCACTTCGGTTCAAGAAAAAAAAAAAAAAAATCAAAGCAAAAAAATACGTTGACTTGTTTTCTTATCCCATTTAGAAATTCATTCAATTAATTCCAGCACTTAAGTTCCTCCATCTTCGTCTTTTATCTCGGCGATCTTTATCGCGATGTTAAGTGTCTGTCGTATGTATAATACGAAACTTACTTGAACGTAAGACCGATTTTCCGCGTAATTCAATTGGTTTTCTTTGACGGCACCGACTGGTGCATTACCAGCGATGAAGTATATTTTTCCTGGACTGATTCGCGAGGCTAAATGCCACTGAAACGAGAAATCCATTACGTTTCATCCAACGAACAGTGGGGGTCTAAGTTTGTTTTGAGTTTCGCAAAGGGTTTGGTGTCAGATTTCGTTCGAGTCGGGGTGTTTCGACAAATGAAAGGGACATATGCCAGGAAAAATGTTAGATGATAGTCTAATGCAAATGGTAGTACTTAGAGCTATTGAAAATGTTTGTGACACGTTTCCGGGGAGAAATAATAGGGAAAATCCCGGAAAATCTGTAGACAAATTACGTCTTCGATGGTGGAATCCTTATTCCCTTAAAAACTGTGAAAATTTTCATCGACGGTTTTGATAAAAAGTATCATTTGAATATTTGGATATCTCAATATAATAAAAAGTATCATTCGATTATGATTTGATTCTTTTATTGGAATTAAATATTTTGTTAACAAGATATTTGTTATAAATCTTGATTTTTATACGTATAAAACTACTTCAAATGGACTTGTTTGCGAAAAATTGATAGACGAAGAAAATGATTTTTTTTATCCAAGCAAACAATTTTTTTTAAATGACAAAATTCATACAATCTTGTTTTTTGTTATTTATTCAATAAAACTTACGTGGCTGTTATAAATAAATTGAATGAAATCGCTAAACTAATTACTCGAAGCAATTCTTTAATTGATGGATTTTTAGGTAATTAAGCAATGAAACGGGGGATCTAGATTTATTAAATCATTGCGATTGATTAATTGAAACAAAATACGGATTACAATTAACTCAAAATCAATTACGTACTGTTAGTGTAAAAGAGTAATTTGAGAGGTCGTTATTTTAATAATAATCTATATTTTTCGTGGTCAGCTCGTTATAATGAATTCGTTATTACAAAATAAATTGAGTAATAATAGAGTAATAATATCAAAATGAAGTTTTGATGTTTAATAGGTCTAAAACACTGTTTCACCAATAAAACTTACTGGCACATTTTTCTGAGTGAAAAGGAGACGAAAAAAAGGGAGATGAGAGAAAAGAGATGAAGAAAGAAGAAAAAAATGAAAACGTAAGAATAATTTTGTTGGTAAATTCAAGGTGTTACGTGTTATTTTATGCAGTTTTTTTTCTCTTCTTGAAGAGTGCGAGGTTTATTGACGTAATAGAAAAATTATCGAGAGCAACGCAGAAGTGAAACACAATTGTTATAGAAAACGAGAGAAAGAGGCAGTGTGTGAGATGCGTATGAAATCACAATGCATAATGCACAATATTAAGAGTGTGTAAACTGTAAACAATACAATGAAGAAGTTGCGATCAAGGTTTATATTTGTTTACGGCAGTTATATATTATGTTTCATTCGTTTAACGTTTGTGTAACTTTTTATCACAAAATCAAAGTTTCATTCACTTCAAACGGTTAATCGGCTATATGTTCAGCATAACGAAATGCGTGAATATAAAAATTATGTTAATAATTTGTAAGTAACAATAATGAAAGTAAATTGTTCGTTACCTTTATATATATATATAAAAAAAAAAAAACGCCGTTATGTTACCGTTATTCAAAAAATGTAACACGTTATTTATAACAACGTTACCCCCTACTTTATACATATGTATGTTCTCAACTTTGACTCCAATTAGTTTTAATACTGTCAATCTTTATGAAATTTTAGCAAATTAACGAGTAATATTTAGTTAATAATATTAGTTTAAAGTTTTATTAAATTCTCATGGTTTTGATTTCATAAAATTACTTATCTTAACTGTTATAGTTAAAAAACCATATCGTATTCAATGGTATTTAATTAGATCAGCGAACTTCATATCGTTTTATATTCATTAATAATCAGCCAAATAATTTTGAAATTTTTGCCTTATAAAAACTACTCGAGTCATAGATACCGATGAGTCAACTCGTGAGGTCTGTAAATGCAATCGTTTATTGATAATTTAGAAATTTACCCGCCCTTTAATCAATAAATTCATACATTCAAATCAATGTACGTTTATATGTATAGAAGATTTGTATTAATAGTGAATAAAATAATGTTTTTTTACATATGCATAATAAATTCATTATGCAAAAAATGTTTAATTGTTAAATCACGCAGGTTTTTAATTCCTATTGTTATGCAAATGAGAAGTTTGCTTAACATAAAAAGATTTTCGTGAATTAAATATTATCTATTACATTTATTTTTGATAATTAAAATAATATTAAATTGTGAAATGATTTACAATGTGGAAAATGTATTTATTACTTCATCGATTATTAATGTTCGTGGAACATGAAATCAGTGATATCATTTATTTTTGCATTATGTAACTACTCATTAATCGCGGCTAACTCAATAATTGTATTGTTTTTTCTAATACGTATTTCATTTGTAATAATTTATAAAATATACAAGTTATCATGAACAGGGCCGGCGAAAGATTTGGAAAACAGGAAAGCATAATGAAGAGGGACAGGAAGGGGAATCAACGTGGTTCATAATGGACCAGAAGTATTTTATTAATGAAACACATACAGTGTTAATTACTGTCTTTACAGTCATAATAATTAAATAACCGATTGATAATTTCTCAATTTTTTTTCTCGATAGAAAGTAGAAAAAAAGTCTCAATATAATTTGAGTACATTTTCATTTTACATGTAGTTTCCCGAGTAACAAAGGTGATTTTAAAGATAATAATTTTAATAATAATTTGTATAAATTTGATTTTAATAATTAATAATTAATAATTTTAATAATTACTTATATAAATTTATTAATAATAATAATAATAATAATAATAATAATAATAATAATAACAACAACAAATGATATTGATTCATAACGTAACCAACACCATTGTCATTCACAATACAAAAATAAAACACATTTCATTAATTCAACATGGTAAGTCCAGTTTTGACGTATATGTCACTCACCTGTGACTCACGTGAAAATGGCGAGTCACACGTGACGTCACATACCATTTTCTAGTCAATCGAATGAAACTGAATAAAAACAAGACAGAAGAGTTAAAATAAATATATAATAATTTTGAAATATTAAAACGAAATTAATATCGCATTGTACTTGTTGATATCTAATGAAAATTGATAATTTTGTTGTCCCTCTCTACTCATGTCTGTTCTTACGCCCCTGGATAGATAAGATTGCTTCTATAAGAAGAGAGATCTTTTTTCATTGACGCACATTTCACGTTTACACTACAGTGGAAAATATAAAGCCATAGTACGCGTTTACTTACGATACACATCATTTATTTTCAACAATTCATTAATGTAAGTTAAAAGTGAGCCGTTTATTTTTCACCGACAATTATTTAAGCAATTATTCAGTTTCAATTATTTCATCAAACATCAATCAATTATTGAGAAGCAAAGCTCGACATAAAGTTTCTCTGTCAAAAATATACTTCGTAAGTCAATTTACGTGAGTAGTTGAGTGAATAAATTTAATTAACACAATTTTTTTTTACATTTGCCAGTGGAACTTGGACGTTTCTACTACATTATTATCAAGAGTTATTGATTAGCGATTCAACATAAAAATTTGATTAAAATATCACCATGACTTCATCTATTGCTTTTTTGGCTCTGCTTCTGGCAGTCGGGGTAAGTAAACAAAAATTAAGTTTTTTCATAATAATATAATGATAATAATAATGTTAATAATAGTATAAGCAATTTTTACTGATTTTTTCTCCATGTAATGATATTAATAATAAGCCCGTCCATCAAAGCGTCTACTTTCGGTTTGTTTATGTAATTTGATTCTCAATATATCCATTTGTTTCGTTTATTATTAATTTTTAAAATAAATATAAGTTAATTCTCAGTTTTATTTTTTGTTAAACAATCGTTAAAGCATCTGCATTTATCGAGTATTAATAACATTAATATATCCTCAGGGCGTGCAATCTTCATCTGTATATTCTGCAGATTCACATATGAGAGAGCTGTACTTCAAAGCAGCGAATGTTGACGACTTTATAAAAGTTTCGAAGAATAATACCCCGCATTTGAATGCTTCGTTTCATGAGGGAATAGTACCATTAGTGTCAGATTTGACATTTAAATTACGTGAACCTACTCGTGAAGTAAGTTATCAATTATACAAATCCAATTTTTTATTCGAAAACATTAAAATATGCATTAAATAAAAGTAATTGTGGAAATGATAAATGTACAACGATAAATTTATAATGAAAATGATGCGAGAAGTCAGACCTTCTGAGAAAAACAAAGATGTAAGATATTACGCGATGTCTTTGTTTCTTTCTTTGTTTCTTAGTGATTTATATGGTAAAGTATTTAAGTATATTTCTGTTTAACATTTTTTTGGCTATTTCTTTAATTTTTATTATCATGTAGTACACATAGAAAAAGATTTACATAATTTTTCTACAAATTCAGGGACGTCCAATATTTTTCGAATAAATTTATGGGAAAAAATTGTGTAGTTTATGAAAAACTACTTGTAGCAATTATAGAATATGTAGTAATAATATATAATATATATTTATACTTTATAGCTGGCGGAAGGACCTTTAATACAGTTTCAATATAATATGTCCTTGTACAACCCATGTGATGTAGTTAGTTTTACTACGAACGTGGAGCACACTTACGGTCTTGTTCTAGAACGTGTGCAAAATGTAACTGTGAAGTTTTTCAATGAAGTTTCCGATGTCTTTGGTAACGGGACGAATATAGCAGAGGAATTTCAGAAAATTCAGGACTATTTATTTTACACATGTTTGAGATGGAACGTGAGGGGCCAAAAACGTGTGGAGTGCATTAAAAAGGTCTGTACCAGACGTTGTATTAAAAGTTGTTGAATCATCAATCATCAATCAAACAAATCAATCAATCAATCAATCATCAATGAATTATTAAAAAGTGAAGCTCAACTTGAGTTGTGGAAATTTTAAATCAAAAGAAGTTTTCAAGAATTGTTGAATGAATATTTGAATTGTATTTTAGGCACAGCAAGACGCCAAAGAAGCGCTAAACAAATTTAATAATGAAGTGACGTTAATGCGTTCAAAATCAGAGAACGTAATCAAATCCCAGCAAAGTTTCAGCCATTCTTTGAATGACAAGTCCGCTGTATATGATAATCTCTTAAACTGTATCGACCGACGTGTGATAGGCTACCCAAAAGAATTTGAAAATAAACTTTTCGCAGCTTACGTTCAATTGTTTCAAAATGCAACGGAAACTTTTGTCACTAAGGTAGCTTCGGAGTTTCAATCAATGAAAAAGAAGACGAACCAGCGAATCGCCGAGTTCAATGCACAATTAAACGAATTAGCTGAGCAATTAAACAAAAATGTAAACAGTTTTGTCAGTAGGAATTACCACGAGTAAAGTAAACCGACTTTCCATATTAAATATGTAATAAAAAAAAAAGTAATTGAATGGTTATTTAGAACTATCAATCCGTTTTGATTACGTCTAACTTGATTACTCTTAACTATCAATCCGTTTTGATTATTTCTTTGTACCTTGCAATTTGTAAAACATCGAAATTTAAATTGGAGTTCAAACGATTCTTGTATAAAGTAATACAGAAAAATCATATGTATTTTGAAATAAATTGTTACAATATCTTATTTTGAGTTTAAATGAACCCGTTTGATTATGAATTTATGATTAGTTTCCAGAATATTATTATGATAAATTTTCAGAATAATATTACTTACACCGAAATTAACGGTATAGATGTAAAATAATTTGCGATACGCCCAAACTTTGCCTGGCCCGATAATAATAATAAAAATAATATCTTTTTGGTAAATTTAATTTTTTCTTTATAATTGATCGTCAGGATTGTACTAAGCATGGGTCAGATGAATAATACCCACTTCTTCGGCCGGCCCTGATCATTGAAATCATATATAATTCGAATATATAATATAATTCAAATACTTACTGTCAATAAAAAGAAATCATTGTAATTCGCGAGAAAATAGTTTTTTTTTTTTTTTTCGAAACGCGGGAGTCGTGTATTAAGACCCTTGAATGGGTTCATTATCGAATTACTCAATCAAGCACTGTCACAATCGAAAGATATCGGAGTATTATTTTGCATAAAATTATGCATTAACCAATAGATACACCGAGCATCGCACTGAGAGAAAACTTCGTTTGTTTTACTTACTAAATTTCGAAATACTTGAAGTATCTATAACTGGAATCAATTAAATTAATTAATTCGCATCATTTAAATTAATAATAAAAAGAGACGAAGTAAATATAAATCGGTAAAATGGAAGCTTGCAATTTCCCAACAGATTTACATTTCTCTCAGTGAGGTCATGAATATTCAAAAACATGAGAATTTACAGTAAAATCATACTTTTACAGAGGCATTTCGGTCTATGGAAGGGTTCGCTCGAATTTGAAATTTCGTTTGAATAATTGACATCAATTACGTTATAGCGACTTCAATCAGTTCGATCTTGACCTCGACTTGGACCAATTTTCCTCTGCAAGAAGATGATAACGAAGCACAAATAAAGGTCAAAACTTTCGAAAGTCGAAAACCACTGCTGCGGAGCGGTTGGCATTCGTAATCATCGTTTACGCAACCGTTCGCCAAGCTATGTTTTTCGTCTCGGCGAAATAAAACATCACACAGTTACATGGGCAACGCACAGTTGATTATTTTCAGTGAAAAAATAATTAAAAAAAAAAAAAAAAGAAAAGAAAAAAAAAAAGAGAGATAAAAAATTAAGTCGAAGCCACGTGACGTGTTAAAACGTCATCTACATATTATGTACATAGTTATTTCCATAATCAGACTTAACTTATGGCAAACGTCGTGCAAAAATGTTCTCGACTTCGCAAGACCAATACTATAAAGAAATAATCATCGACTGCAAGAGAGATCGTTTTGCAATAATTCAATTCTTTGTGTTTTCGGATGAAATCTATTTGCGGAAAATGGTACCTGATTAACGGTTTAAAGGTACACATTTTTTTTAGAGTGAAACTCCTGAAGGTCTTGGTGGTCGAGACTGACAATAAACGTGAAGCAGAATGAAAGACGTTTCAAAGAACGAACAGTTCTTTCATTCTACTCGATCGAGGACCCGAGCAGTGTTTATGTGATTCGATCAGCAGGATATTTATTTTAAAATTGATAAATAGTATTTAACGAGGAAAAAATGAATTTTAAGTTGGTAGTCCGAAGGGCTACCAACATAAAAGTTATTTTTACAGAGTAGAGTACGATATTTTTCGTATCGAAAAAATGAAATATGATTGGTACCGCAAGCCGAAGGCGAGTGGTACCCACATATTTTATTTTCGAGCGATGAAAAACATATGAACGAATAGTTTGCCTTCAGTTGGTAATGTACTAGCACATAGTCATAGCTCGTCTCCTCAATTGAAGGGTTACAATTAATGATGTTAACGGTAAAAATATGTGTAATGTATATACACCTGTACAACATTGGCACAAGGTAAAAGAGATAGATAGATGTAAAAGTAGAGAAGGCAACAAAAGGAGTGGGGTGGTGCTGATTGTTCTGATACCTTGGCACTTCATGCCCTGGTGGATGACACCATAAAGTAGACTACCGCAGTGGTCGCAAAACGTGGGGCTGTTGTACGTGTGTTGCTTGAATTGATGCTTCGTCCGCGTGTCCTGCATTAGGTTATCATTTATATCTTGCATGCACGCTCACGAATCTTACAAAATTTAACCCTCGGTTCAAGGACACCGATAGCCTTACGCAGCCTTTAAAATTCGTTCCTTTTTCTTCGCTTCTTTTTGCCGTTCATTTTTCTATTTTGAAAACGAAATTTCACAAGTGAGTAACTCTCTTCTTTTTGTCGAATTTCTGACCGGGTCGGTAAAAATGTTTTATAAATAACATGCCGGTAATGTAGAATTTTTGGTTTTATAATTCAGATGTGAAAAAAGCGAGTGTCAAAATTGTCCTCTTACGGATCGAAACGCGGAAGGTTGTTTTGTAATCTATCAGTTAAGGCGACGATACTTCAGCGGTAGAATAATCATAAGGCTGCCCCGATATTTCGGATTTATTTTACTCTTTGGTCACTTGACCGTATTGATTATACCAGATTCGTATGTTCGAACGAAAAAGAAGAGCATAGCATCCGAAGTACAAGGCCAAATTATACGCGCGGCTCTTCATCGCCCTCATTAATAATCATCGCTCGATCACGAGCCATTATTATTGTTGTCCAATGTCACGCGGCTTTTCGAACGGAACAAGGGGGAAACTTATACGGAGAATTACCATATCAAATAAGATTACGGCAAAATGAAAAATGTCAAAATTTCAATTTGTAATTTTCATCGAGAGCATTTCATATTTGCCAACGTAATCCAAGCGACAATTCATGTTTTGACATTAGCCTTCATGATTCTCCGTTCATTATGCTTATTCTATTACGGATTTGCATAAGAAAAAAGAACGAATTACTTTAAGAACTACTTTCAAATATGCTGTAAAGAAGGGCCATTGGAATAATAAATATTATAATCACATTGTAATAATAGTGACAATAATGATAATGATGATAAATAATAATAATAATAATAATAATAATAATAATAATAATAATAATAATAATAATGATAATAATGATGATGATGATAATAAAATATTTAAGAAATCATACTAAAGTTATACATTATTAGAAAAGTGTCGTTCAAGGTGATTGCTCGGATCCATTCATTCTCAAAAGCGATTTCAATTATTAAGTTATTAATTGTTATTCATTAAGTATAAAAAATAATCCAGCAATTCTTCGAACTCAGATGAATTAGTAATTCATCTGAGTAATTCAGAATTACTGGATTCATTATTATATCGTATGAATAATAATTACTCAAAATCGTTTTTGTAATTAAAGAGGTCTGAGCAATATTAAAAAAAAAAAACTAACGCCTTATACAACACTCTGCAAATGATATACAATTTTCAAAAAAAAAAAAAAAAAAAAAAAAAAAAAAAAAAAAAAAAACCAACAATATTAATTAAAAAAAAATAAAAAAAAGAAAGAAACGAAAGTCCTGCTGGAACAACATGGCCGGCGCGGACCTCTCCGCCTACCCGCTCCCCCCGGGCCTCTCGCCCACCCTCCCCCCCTCCTCCCCCTCCGCCTGCCTTCCTTTCTCTCCTCCTCTCTCCCCCCTCCGCAGCTCGTCGGAGCCTCTCGTCTTCTCCTTAGTCTCTGCACTATATTACGG
>JABFOV010005172.1:0-12531 GCA_022817685.1 Aradophagus sp. ZL-2020
CGATGTGTGTTGTGCATCAAGTAGATACTAGAATACGGAATAAAGTATAGTGTGGTGTTTGATGATGTGTGTTTTAGAGAAGGCAGGGAGGGAAAGGAGTGTGGGGGAGGGGAGTCGTATGAAGGAAAATATAAATAGAAGAAAGAAAATAAAAGATAAAAAAAAAAAAATCCCCGGAAGTATTTGAGGGGATTACAGGGGGGGGGGGGGGGGGGGGGGGAGAGAAATTGAAAGTATTCGATATAAATCCGCGGCCGTTCGAAGTTAAGTTTAAATCTACTTTCATGGCCCGAGCGGCGAATGATTTTGTTTCTAAAATCGTACGTAATTTTTTCGCCGGTCGATACTCCACTTTACGACCCATATTTGACGTGTCACGTTAGATGATAAGAGCACTTATAAAATAATTACTGACAACCGTAATGCATGCTTAAGCATTATAATTCTCGAACGTAATGTATTATTGTTGAGCGCGTATAATCATAGGGTAATAGTTTCGTTTATTTTCTCCCGGGTTAATATCATTAAAAATACATTTGTCAGTGTTGGGCGGGTCGTTTTTATTATTCTTTTTTTTTTTAATCTTTCACTTGGAGTTGATACGCATTACATGCAAAGAAAATTCAACATTTTCTGCATTTACATTTTTGTTTTACCTTTTTATAACCAAAATAACTTATTTAAACATCATTCTCCATTTAGGAAACACTTGAATTTGAAGGAAAATCAATCCACTTTTAGCAACGCATATCGTTGATGGAAAATTAATTATGGGTCTGAAGTTTCAAACGTTTATTACTAAACGAAAATAAAATCTATACCAATTTTTGAAATTAAAACAATGGTATTTTTTATTGAATATTTCTGTAGGAACAAGCTTCAATATAATCATGTTTTAGTAAGTATAATTTTTCACTCTTCATTTCAACTTATTTTATTGAGTTATTTCTTATTAATTTTCGTTTGCTAATAAACGTTGGAAACTTCGGATCCATAATTAATTTACTTTCAACTTTGGTTAATTTAACAAAACAGTTCTCTGCGTATAAAAAGCCATTCTTCACTACAACAGACCGAGCCGAAAATTCCATTTTTCATCGTCCTTCTTTTTCGATCGAATGAAACGTCGTTTATTTGATTTAACGCGCATCGAAGCCCGCTGTATCAAAAATGTCTTTTCCTCCCCGTGCAAGCCGATATTTCCAGGTGCACTGATAGCGTTAGATCTCACGTTAAAAGGTGACTCTCAACTTGCCGGATAAATAATACGTCCTGGGACGTTCGAGCGGGATGGTATGGCGGAGGAAGGGGGAGAGGGGGGCTCTTATATTTCCCACGACCCGGCGCACGTCGTCTCCAGAAATAATGTCGGGAGCGCAATCAAAAATCCATCAGTCGATGCGCATCAGTCAGGGGGAAATTCGAAACCACGTCTCGTGAATTTTTTATCCCGCGAACCTCGGGGCCGAATTATTTTCGGAGACGCGCGCGCCAAACTGACAGCCGGCGTTACACATTAAAACCGGCACCGCGGGATAAGAATAATGGCTTTGTTTCAATCTATAAACAAGGCCGGTTCGACGCGTCGGCGGCCCATGCAAAGCTGGATCACGTACGCGGGTTACGTGCGCAGTTAAACGAGCGGCGCGGCCATGAATGTTTCAGTCGTAAAAGAAAACGGGGCATTCCCATACGATACGGGAATGCTTTAAGGACAAATCTACATGACGATCCGAGCTTTTCGGCTCGCCTCGTAAACGAATTTAATTCTTTACAGTCGCAGATCGTTTGACGGAAAAGGGCGCCCCCAGGAAGGGAATAATGTTCTCCAATTTTGCGTTGTACGAAAAAAATTGTCCGGCTTGGTTTACGGGCGATTGTCTCGGAACGAACGCGTCGTTTTGAAGAAACGGAGGGAAAGTGGGACTTTTTATTTTGGTTTTGTGCGGAAAAACGTTGGGAAAGATGGCCAAAAGTTTTTTAACTGACAATTTGAAAATTGCGATTTCCGCACTCTTAAAATTATCCTTTTGGTTAAAAAATTGTTCATTTTGATTTCAATGGATTTTCATTTTCTTACAAAAGACACGTCTTCATTTAAAAAGAATTACACAGTCGATAAAAATATCACTATTTTGAAAGAAAATTTATTCTTGTTTTTCAAGAATACTTTTGATTAAAAAAAATTACATTTCTTCGAAAGAATCGCAAAGATAAAAATATATTTCTTTATAAGGAACTCTAATTTTTTAATTTTTTGCTGAGAAATATTCGCTTATCTTTGATGTGAAAGTTTTATAATTTCAATAATTATTATAGTTGAAAAGTTTTATAAATAAAAGTGAAAGAAAGTAAATATTTGATATACAGAAAAATTGTATTCAAAATATAACGATTATTTACTGCATCATTTTACTTTGTTCAAACACCAAATTCGCCAAAATATTTCATAATTGACGACAAGTAAAACGCACGAAAGTAAATAAAAACGAAATTCGCAGTCTATTTGCAACAAATTTGTCTCTCGAATTTCAATTTCCAAATAGCCATTCACCGAAGATCGATCAAGCCGCCTTTAATATAAAATGAAATGAACTTGACAAATGTATATGTTTCCAAAAACATCCGCGGTTTTGAACGACGAAACAAAAGATTTCGCTCGGGAAAATTGAAATCCTCGATTTGACCGTTGATTTTCGGGAAAAAGTCTCGCATTGCACATCAAATCGTCACATTTGCTGAAAACCAGCCGGAAAACCGCAGCGGTATACGCTTACGTAATACTTCTAACGATATCAAAAGCCGAATTTGTTATTCGAACTAATCATCAATTGGAATCAGTTTGATAACGGGTTGAGAAACAGTTAAAATATATCACCGAGGAGCGTTTGTAAACTGATAATTAATTGCTATCGTCTCCTTCCTCGCGAATTTCAAGTGACTTTGACGTTGCCTGACAGCTGCTGAAGGCGCTTGTAACGAAATTAAATTTTTATAAGATTTCTAAGCAGCCTATTGAGCTCGAACCGTCGATTGAAAACGGCATATTAAATTGCTGATGATGGTGGCGGGAATTTCAAAACACACCATTGATGTTTCAATTTGAAGCTTTTTATCGTTCAAAATGTTTTTGCTGCCGAGTAATTATTAAATAATGGAAGCGGAATTAAAAGTTCGCGAGCGCGACAGTTTTATATTAAAAGTCATTAATATTGATCCGCCCTAAAAAAATTAACTTCTTGTTTAAAAAAGAATATCTTTTTCTTTGCAATCCTTTTGATCCAGTATGAATCCTTTTGAATCGAAAAAATTTTTTTGAAAAAATGTATACATTTTCTTTCAAAATTGTAATATTTTTATCGAACGTGAAACTTCTTTTCAAAAAAAGAACTCTTTTAAATGAAAAAAATTCCTTTTGGAAAAATATTTAATTGTGAATCATTTGCAATCAAGGTGGAAAAATTTGACTCAAAAGAGTATTTTCAAAAATGCAGAGCTATCAATACATTTGCAATATTTAATAATATTGTATATTAAATTAAAAATTCAAGTTTATAGGTTGTCACTTGCTTTTTAATTTAAACTATTTATCTTCAGTTGTAATAAACAGTTATGTCAAAATGGATTTAGTGTGGTAAATTAAAATAAAGTATATAAATAATATAAATTGAAGTAATTCAAATAATACACACAAATAAATTAATCAGTTATAGATTTATGTATGTATCAAATATATATAAAATAATCAATAAAATAAGTCTACGTAAATAAAAAGTTACGTATTTTAATGTTCAAATTATGTAATTAAATAACGAATATTGCTTATCTTTATGCAATAATAATAGTGAACACAATTTTCGATTGACGTGACATCAAAAAGTGTTACATGACAATTATTAACAGTATGCATACAATGAAAAGAAACTTGGACGTAAAGCCAAAGTGCCCTGGGAAATCGCGAATCTTGATACTACAGACATTCGATCGAGCGATGCAAAGAAGAATGTCCGTTTGGAAAACGTCGCAGTCGCCGGGGGACAAGTGTTCTTTGAACGGAGGAGATAGCCACTATTTCGTGAGCGACGGAAAAAGAGCAAGAAACGTTCTCCCGGGGTATTGTCGATTTACCGGTTTAACCACATAAAGCAAAGGTTCTCCGAGCGTCGAGCCAATTTTTTAAAGTGATCCATTAAGGCTTCGTGTTTTCGCAAACAACTCTCCGCCGGGCTCCATCTTTGTTTTATCATTTGTGGAAAAAACATTTTCCGCGTTCATTGCGCTACTTCGATTTTCAGCCAATCTATTCCAACTGACGTCATTTCACTTCGGCGGACAATCGTCAACTCCATATTCGATGCCTGAAACGAATCACTTTGTAGTTAAAAAAGTTCTCGTCTGAGTTCGCTAATTATATTTATTCTTCGTCGCAACGTTCTACTTTAAGGAATGTCTTTTTGCAAATTTTCTTTATCGGGAGTTGACTTTGAAATACCATAAATCGTTACTTTTTCCTTCGTTTCTTTTTTACCACTTTAACCAGTGAAACAGAACTGAACTGGCCAACTTTACGTTGGCAAGGGAAAAGAATAATTTTTTTATACGACATTTAGAGAAAAATATGGCGTTGATAATTATAAAATTATATTTGGGCTTGAAACGAACAATTTATTCATTCGATATAATTCACGTGACAACTGTATGGCATTTCATTTGTATCAAAAAACGTCTCGAATTTATAAGTTTTTGGTATTTCGAACATCATAAATATTACAAAGTTAGACGCTTATTTCTATTATGCGTTTAGCGAGTTGGTGATTTGTTCTTTTTTCTACCGTAGAACAGAAAAGTACACTGTTCTGCCCTTGGGTGGAAAAGTAGTCTGTTTTGTTCTAGGGAGACAATGTACACTGTTTCGCCCTGAGGCAGAAAACAACGTCATGAAATAACACCAAGGGCTGTAAAATAAACTTTTCCGTACTCCATCGAGGTCCGAAAAGTAGAGTTTATAAACTCTAACTAATTACCATGTACATATTGAAACAACTGTTTTTGTTAACAAAAACGTTTCAGGTTTAACCAACGTTATCTGAAAGCAATAATTTCTCTTTGTGATATAACTACGCTATTTCATTAAAGCATAACTTTCATTGAGCACAGCTTTCAAAAGCAAATCATATAGTCGAAATCCCGGCCGAAGTTTCGTTCCTCGGATCACTGGAATCTGTCATTCCGGGGAAACCCGAGCGAGATACGGTAGCTTTGCGTTCGTGGCTGTGAACGATCGCGTGCCAAAGTGCAGCCGCCAGTGTATAGGCCCATGCATAATGCATAACGCCAAGACTTTTCAAGTCGTTTCGTGGCGAGCTTTCAATCGCGTTGGTTGTCACGTACTCCACCTTTTAACATCCTGAGATGTAAATTGTGTTGTGCTTTTTCAAAACGCATGAAATCAATCGAAAATCCTCGATTAACAATCCATTAATTGTTTGAACAATTTGAAAGTCGCACCTTAGCTTCAACGTTCGGCATTTTTTAATTGAAGAAATCATTGATCTGAAGGTTTTTAATTTTACAACTTGAACGTTTCAATTTTATTTCATACTTTATTTATCTTTTTGCAATAAATTAAATATAGACTCTATTCAATGAAAATTAAAATTATCAAATTTTCGGTATCAAAACTACTTTAAGTTTCAATCCATTACAAAAAAGATCATTGCAAATATTCAGTATTTATTTAATAGTCGTACTTTGTTTATATTTTTGCAAAATAAAAACATTTTCAACCATTTCAGCGAATCGTCGCCAAACAAATGTCAAAATTACATGAAATTTTTCCCATTTATTATTTCTATTTCTTTTTTCCTTTCATCATTTGAGATGAACATTTATTTACGACAAATGAAATTTATTTGGTCGAGTGTATTATTTCGTTGAGTATATCTCGATTTAATTGTATACGAGAAAGTCTTACGGACTTGTAATAAGATTAAATTGAACGGAGGATATCTCAGCCCTATTCGATGTCCATGCCTCTTTAATAACTTCTCCTTTCATAAGCGTCTATACATTCGGTTGCGGGAAACAGTATCATTCACTCCGCTATCAAAATGATGAGTTCTTCGTCTCGAGAGAAATTTTTATCTTTCGGATTGTATTCTTCTCGCTGCAAGACAATCAAATACAATCAATTCGTAGCAAACATGTTTGATATCATTAAGTAAACAGTAAAAACATATTATTTTAATATACAATACAATCAGAGATTAATTTTTTTTTAAGGTGAATAAATTTTGCTTAGAATACATTTCTTAAAAAATTCGGCCGTTTGAAAATTATCAATAATTAGTTTAACACAAATATTAACTTATGCAATTAATTTATAATTCAGAACAAATAAAAAATGGAAATATAATTGAAATACGATTTTTAAAAGGTATATTTAATTTAAATGTGGGTACACGTTTGAATTTATTTATTTAAAGTGAATGAAATATCAATTTTAAGTGAATATTTTATCAGAGTTTGAAAATATAATTTTTCGATAAAAAATGTACACGTTCGAATATCTATAAAAATGTCAAATCCCGATTTAAACATTAATTTGTTAAAAATAAATATTTATTTTGCAAATCCGAAACGTGCTTCAACATCTCAATTCTTTTATTTAAATCGTGAATGATAAATGTTTCATAAAACCATCAATTATTAATACAAATAAATTATTAATGAGTGAAAAAATAGAATTTTATTACAATATATCCTGTTTTAAAAAAGTAAATTTATTAATATTTCCTACTACCGCTTTATTAACAAAATATCTTCTTATAAATAAGCTAATTTATTCATAATTGATAATTTTTTCTCTGAATATAAAATAAGTTTTAAGTTTATTAAACTTTATAAAACGTGTCTACTTCCTTAAGGAAACCTTTTTCAGATCTCCCTATTTATAATATAACCAAATTATAAACCGTTCAATTTATACAATCCAATTATTTTAAAACTCGATAATTTTACATCGATTACTTAGCCGAGTAAACGTAACTTGAAAATAAATAAAAAAAATTATATTCAGTCCGGCATCAGTCTTGAAAATTCATTTTTAAACTCGCCGCTATTGAAATTGTAATGCCATCATTTCTTTAATCAAAAGTTGCTCAGCCTCTTTTTGCTCGTCAGTCAGTTATATTTACTCGACATCGGTCGTGCATACAGTCGAAAATTACAAACTGAATCGAATCGCAGCGTATTTCGACGTTTACGACTAGCCCTGGACCGCTCGGTGAGTCATAATATTGAAACGAGTCCAGAACTTAGTTGCCATAATGACGGCGGTCATCTCGTCTCTTAATCAGCGCACTGGCGGTTTTCAGCGCCATTCATCTTTTGATTCCGAGGCACGAGTCCACCAAGATTATGATTACTTGGGCGCGACGTCAAAGGAGTAATTTGTTTTATAATTAATATACGAAAAAGCGTGGATTCCAATAAAGTGGCAAGTTTGCACGCGTCCCATTCACAGGATCGGCCTGATTTAAACACACCGAACGCGCGCGCCCTTAATTAGCTTTATGGCGGCGATGCTCGCGTAATAAGTTTTATTGTCCGACCGAGCGGCACGCTTAGCTTTTCGCCCTCCCTTCTTTTATTCTTTCCCTCGTTTTTGAGAGCCGACGATGGTTTACGGCAGTCCGGCGGAATTAGTTTGAAATTTTAGTTACGACTCGGATCTTTACGGCCACTGTCATGTGTTACTTAAAATCGAAGTTATAACGACGCAACTTTCTCGTTATACGGCCATTCAAATTTATGTGTAACGCCGCGGCGGAATTCCAATGGATTTTCGTATTTCTAAATACACCAAGTGCCGGGCGTCTTGTAAATCGTTACTCTGAATTAATATGCCGTGTGAAATGTATTTTGGTAATTGGTTGTAGTTCACGTTACCAGTGAGTTTTGTGTAATTTTTGAGAGGAAAGTAATACGCTGATTGTCGTAGAAATGTGGTTTGATGGAAAAGAAAGGAAAACAGTTTTTAACAAGATTCGTTACCATTTTTTGATTTTTTATATTCGAAGATCGTTTTGATAAGTTTGTTATTTAACTTAATTTTACCGAAATAAACTTGACATATAATCACAATTTTTAATGAACAAAATTTTTGCAGTGAATTCAAATTAGAATATAAATTCGTTGCAAAAAAGGTTGTTAACTTTTAGCGCATAAAATAAAACGATAATTCAAATAACGTTACTGCAATTAAAAGTATAATAAAATTACAGCAAATTTTAAACCATTGTTCATTAATTAACGTCGCAGTCACTTCCATTCTTTGTATCGTAAGGCTTCAATTCACATCGAGAATACACATCAGCAAATGTCATATTTTCATAACCCAACTATTCGAAATGCACGCCGCTAATTAACGTCAAGTAATTCAGTCAGATCAACGATTTCTAACGACCAAGTGAATTACCGTCATATCAGGAAGAAGAATTTTCGAAATTTCACCAGCAGTATCTTGTTTGAGAAGAGATTTAGATTACGTAGCGAAGAAAGGCATTGATTTAGTCATTAAGTCGTTCTCTGAATCGAAGCTCCGCGAATGCAAACGAGTTACACGTTACATTATTTTCCAACTGATAAGGAAGCGCGCAAATCGTGCTCGAATTCCAGCGCGAAAACGCGCTTTTCGATTATTTTAACACAATTATGAACAAATTGAAAAAATTCGCAAAGATAAGGCAGGGCGAAAAATTCATCAAAAATTCCGTTGTAATTTGAATTTTCGGGAATCCAAGAATTGCGCGATGAAAGAATGCGCCGATAAATAGTTGATTCAACGAAAGCCTCTCGGCCAGGTAATATCGTCTCCGGGCGAGAATGTAATGCAAATTTAAATCGATTAAAGGGCCCGGAGTAATTAGTGGAAAAATATTATGATTGCAGTTGGCCGAGGCGTCGTGTTTTGAGCTGCGGTCGCCGGCACGCTCGGCTCTTGTGTGTCGTTGGTACTACATGTGCGCCTGGCCTATATGCTTATACGCACTGCCGCACGGTATTAAAGCCCAGGGCGATTTGTAGCCTGTCGTAGTTATGGCCAATAAACTATATGCACGCAAATATAGGGGCAAGGGCCGTTGTAAATGAATATTTAATCAATCTTCTCGCGTGGATGCCTCTAATCTGCAGATATATCGGGCCGAATGAAATGTCGTGGAGCTTGTTGGCATGTTGTTACAACCGACCGCACAAGACCAATTCATTATCACTTCTGATGAATCGTCTTCATTTTTGGACTGAATTTTTCCTCGAAAAGTTTTGAGAAGGTCAAATTTCGGGCATTAATCGTTGGTGGTTTTTTGCAATTTCTCAAATTTGCAAAATTGGTTCGCACGAATCAAAAGAGCTATGTTATTAAAGTCTCATTTCCTCTTTTCCTTCTTCTTCTTCTTCATCTTCGGAGTCAAGTTCAGTGTCTTAGACATCGAGCATACTTTGAAATGAGACACTTTTTGTAGAGCAGTCTATCAAAAATTATGATGTTCAAAGTCAAAAGTACCTAGTACATCGTTGATCTTGTCATTTTTACTTTCTTTGTCATTTTGAACTTCCAAATACATGTAATATATTTAAGATTGTTCCATATGAGCTTCAGCTTCCAAAATAATTAAGCCTACAATAAAATTGTCATAATATATTATTAGTTAATCGTCTTTCCATCAAGAGATTAGAAACATTTATGGCCGACGTATTCGTGGTATTCAGTTATCCCGAATCTGGAAACGCGCGGCTAAACACAAAACTAAAGTTGATTTACGTAGTGTTTGCAAAACACTTGTTACACGGCGTATCCTTTGAAAATAATTGCTCAACAGCCAAGAAGAAAACAGATGAACCTTAATCCAAAGCACGACGTATCCGTGAAACTAAATTTAACTTTATGCGCGATGCTCGACGAGATTTTGCCCGGAATCCTTCGAGGAACCGAGTGCATTAGTAAACGTTTTAAAGTTTCTGGCGCATATTCAGTTAGACATTAAATAATCGCGGCATCAACAGGTTTAAGCAAGTCAACCAGCTGGCTCCCGACAACTTTGATGGGTTGAAAAAACTGCCCCTTTCCCGCCCACCGGGTCGGATCGCACGAAATGAATTGCTTTCTGTATCGATAATTTTCGATCAGTATTTTTTCAAAAAGAACGTTTGATTTTCGAAAAATAATCTAAAATTCAGAAAAACGTAATTTTCAAAAAAAAAAAAAAAAAAAAAAAAAAAATTGCAACGTTGTTCTTGCAACACTTTAAAAGCAAAAACGATATTGTCAATTTACATACAAAATGGAAGTATGTTTGAAAATGAACGAATTTTAATTTTCCCATTTCCTTTTTTCGATAAAAACTTTACTTTTCAGATTAAAAATTAAGTTCTATTTGACTTCACTGCAAAAAATTTTGCAAACTTCAAGTATATGACAATAAATGAAATACATTCCAGTTTTCCTATACAATATAATGAATTTCTAATTTATAAATTGTAAAACTTCAGTTATTTTTTCTCTCCGTGTATAAAAAACGATCTTCAAGTTTCGAACGAAGCTAACAGTAAGAGCGCTTGACAATTGCGAAATCAAGTGCAACGTTTTATGGAGTGCAATCAAGAATGTCGAGGTCCGCACAAGTAAATTATTTCCACGGAATGTTTTTCCGCAGAATCGCTTAGCAATGTAAAGTAACGATGTAAACGGTCGTTCTCATTTGTCGAACGAAGTCAAACACACGGCGAAAGGGAGTAAAATAGTTTTGCAAAAATGCACAGCGATCGCTTTCAATTAAGCAATACGTGTTGGTGCGTTCAACTTGGCACTTGCATGCTGATACCGCGACAAAGTTTGTACGTGTAGCGCGGCATGTGGTCTGCCGCCCAAAGAAGGGTTTGGCGCGCTTGTTAAGAGCGATCACGCGAGGGCGAGACATTTCCGAGGTTTACCTTCGGCCGCAGCGTGGCGCTCCGGAAGATCATGGATTAGCTCTCCGAGCTAAAGATAAAATGGACCAACATGCTAAACCACTTGTCAATACCCACGAGGCGATCCGTCAAAAATAAAACTCGATTCCTTGAAACGTCGCCGACCAGCTTCGGGACACGATTGCTCGGGAATTTGATCAGGTGCTATTTATTTCAGGAGAGACGGACCAATTGCTTTGGAATGGACTGTTCGAGCTATTTCCTTTCTCGTGAAACGAATCGAAAAAATTGTATAAAAATGGAAAACAACGAGAAAGAATTGGATCTTTGTGAAATTTCCTTCAATTACACGCAAAAGAGTCAATTTTTGCAGTCATATTTTACGAGAAATTTTTCCCGCACTTTTTATCTAATTTTTTAGCTTACTTCAACCATGTCGAAAATTACGAGAAAATATTGTTTTGAAAATCAAATACGTCATGTCAAATATAAGAAATTTCGGGAGATAAATGTTCTGTTCTGATCATTTTTAATCTCGATTGTAATTAATATATTATTTAATAAAAAACATTTGAGTATCGGTATTGCAGGAATCTTCCGCAATTTTTGAATATCATCCTCTTAAGCGAGATTGCGCGCAGTTATGGTAATGGAATTGGAAAATTTTTAAACAGTCGCTGGTATTTTGAATTCCATTCATTGCAGAGTAAATGTTTGTTACATCGGCATTTGTTGTTACAATGAAATCACTTTTGACTATTAAAATTCGTTGCGTCAAAGAAATTTTTGTGTTCGCTCGGGTGAATGTTTCACGTGAACAAACGGTTTTGCCTCGATGGACATCATTCGTCGTACGGGTAACAGTTTTTGTGGAAAGCTCGCGATCACGATTGCTGAGCCGATAATGGCCAATATTCAAAAGAACAATAATTTCAGTAGATAACTAAATGAAAAGTCGGACGTGGTTTTCGTTACCATTGTTACTTGAAAATACTTTGCGAAATATCAACATGAAAATACGACTTCCAACGTGACACAATTACCTCACTTGATCCTATTTATGTATCTTAATTCAGTTTTTAAATCCACAAAACCAATAGTCCCGGAATGATTCCCACGACAGCGTTTTATCTCGGATAATTCAGGGGAATCTTCGGTTGATCGGCGAAATTGCGCGAAAAATGTGTCGAGCGGAGTTTGAGTTTGTTAGCGACCATAATGCGACGACATATTGAATGCAAACTCGGAATATCGGTCGAATGAACCGAGCGGGGCGGCGCGGTGGGAGAGGGGCATTTTGACAACGCGAGATGGGGAAAATGAAATACGCTGTATCGAAGCCCGCGACAATCTTGCTAATCTTTTAAAAAATACATCCCGGGGAAAGATAACCGAGACTTTTTCGATCAAGACATTATAGTCTTGTCAGACACGTCGACAGGTTTACGTCGAGGAAAGTTGAACCGTCGCGAGACCCCGATAGAGCCCGGGGACTTTCTGAATAATCGAAAATAGATGCAATCTCTGTTACATCACCTTTCGTATCGACTTTCCCACACC
>JABFOV010005173.1:0-12531 GCA_022817685.1 Aradophagus sp. ZL-2020
TGTGAGCAGAGTTGGACAAAATTGTAGTCAGTAATTATCGATTACATTAAAAATAATGGAAACTGATAATACTTATACACTATGAATTATAATTAATTAAACTTGATCATAATCGATTATAATTAATAGTATAATTAATATTTGATTAATATTAATTCACGAATTAATAATTGATTAATGATAATTAAATTTTTAATAATTGATAAATATTAATCTACTAATGAATATTCAATTATTTATAATAAATACAATATTATATATTATAATATACAATATTACATAAAATATAAAACATTATTATATATTATAAATGAATTTATACTACTCCATGATGAACGCGCCAAAATTCAACCGATTGTCACATAAAAATTTTGAACAACGTATATTGCTAAAAGTCAATCTGAAATTAATATCTTAAAATAGAATTATAATAAAATCAAAAAACTTGTTTGTAAAATTACGTAAAACTAATTTTAATAAATCAATCAATTGAAAAAAATTAAACATGTCTTATTTATTACAGATTAGATAACAAACTGAAATTACACTCTAATAAAAACCTATTTTAAATTTTAAAAACAGATCTATTAAAATCCTTGTTCATTTTCCATACCAATTCAAAACAATATCATTATATTCGTTGATAACTAGTGTGTCCAAGAAACTAATACAATTCGTTTATCAACAAAAACACAGCTCGATTGTCTTTGTTCGTTGGTCGAAAAAACCATAGTGCGATGGCTTCCGGGTTAATATGTATCAATCTAATACATGCACATTCAATTGAAACCAAGTGTTAAGATTAGGGATGGATTATCTTTTCAGTATTTGTTGTGTATATGAAATTGAACAGAATATTTTTGAAGATTCAAAGAAAATGATACCTCTGGTTTCAGATCAGATCGTAACAGACACTCGTATGTTGGTGCGCAGAAGCCGTGATTGCGTCTTTTAGGCGGCAATTGAACGATACTCGAATTCCAACACAGCTCGCCAGAGATTCGGGCACAAACGCCGAGAGTACAGCATTCACAAGGATCAGGAAGGGATCCCAATAGACATTTTTTAAAATTAGACGGACACCTAAACAACATAAATTACAATTTTTAATAGCTTTTTCATTAATAAATTCCAGAACCAGCGGTAGATGTATAAAATTTTGAAAACAAAGACACAAATAGTGTAAATATATACAATAAACAAACAGAACAAAAATGTAGTGCATAGATCTTGAATTCATTATTAGATTTTAAAGTTAAAACTGAAACAATATTCAAAAGGTGGTTAATTATTCACTATAAGTTACTATTTATTAGTATTAATATTCAAATTGTTTAAATTATTTACTAACATAGGCAAATCTTTTATATAGGCAAAATTATGTCATAACAGACGTGATAATGTAATTTTCATTTATCTTTTTCTTTCAATGACAATTATATGTGTTTACATTTTCAATGTTTTTAACGATGTATTTAAGGTAGAAGCCCTATGTACGTAAGTCAAGTAAGATACACGGAGAAAAAAGAACAGTACAATGTATTGAATTTTTCAATTAATTTTACCGAATTTTTCGATAGCCGGAGGATATAAGTCAAAGTCGGTACAGTTTACCGAACTTGTAGATAAATAGTACGAGTAAAAAATATCATAAACTTCATCATTGATTATACACTGAGAAAAAAGTGTGCCGTAAAATTATAATATTTCATGGACAATATTACTATACTGTATAAGATAGGTGGCGGAGTGTAAAATTATCATAAAACTTCTCATATAGTTTAGTAAAATGTTTAGAACACAGATTATATGATAATTGTCATAAATATAATGACTGTCATGCATAAAAGTTTCCAAATCTCAGAAACTTTCTACAATTTTATCAGCTGCCAAAATTACCATACTGGTTTATAAATTGTCTGGATATAGAATGTATAAACTACATAATTATGTGATGATATTTCAAGTTTGTAAAAAAAAACTAACATCAACAGTTACTGGCAAGAAGACATATAACAAATACACAGTATTATTATTAAGTGTGATACAACACAAGTTTCTAATTATTTAGATTTTCGTTTGATATAATGTTGACAATGTTATTCATATTCCTAGACGTATTAACATGTGATATATAACTAATAAGGATTAGACATTCATATTGCAGTTTTTCGAAGTACAATTATCGACGGAAGGGAATTTAAGACGCAACGCAACAGTACTAATACGTGATTGTTTCAAAGCAAGTTTATACACTACAAGGTAGAAGTATGTGGTACTTGCGAGAAGTAGTTACGCCACATAGCGATAAAGAGTTCTACTATTGCCTTATTGGAATTAAAAAAAGAAATAAAATTGGTTATAAATAAATAAAAAATACTATTCAATCATTTTTAGACTCTTTACCACTTGTTATGATATAATGAAACTGTGATAATAACGTGGAAAAACATAGTGACTGTAATGTAATGAAATGGTAACATGATTACACGTATCAAAATATGAATCATTTGATTATTGAGTATTTTATAGTATTGTCAATAAGAAGATATAGTTTTCCTGATGATATTTTCCGGTAAATGTTATTTCTTCGCTTATTTTCATATACATTTTAAAATTGCAATTATGCTAGTATAATTATTTTCATTAATTGTATATATGAAATAATGACTGTCAATTAAAATTTTAATATCAAAAAATGTTGCACGAAAGACAAACTAAAAAATAGATGACATAACAAATGTAGTTTACACAATTAAAAGAATACAAGTCAATTTTTGTGACAAATGGAATTAAAAAATTTTGTCTCAGTGTACAGCCGCTTTTTATAATTTAACCGTTATTTATAATTAAAACGATTTACTTATAATATTAGAGCAATATAATAAGAAAAGTTTATTAATACAAGTAAAGAAGACGCAGAAAGTCTACAAAGAATAATCGAAAAAATCGGAACAACAAAATGCAGGCAATGTCTTTAAATGAAATTTCCATGTATGATGAAAGAAGAGTTATCATTTTTATGTAAATACATAGTCGTTTATGTAGTAATTAACTACAAGTTCATTTAAATATATTTTTTATTAATTTTATTTTGTTCTGTACTTGTGGAAATAGACAGTAAAAATAATCTGAAATGAATTATTGAATTGTTTATATTCATTGTTTATATTTATTGAATTGTGTATATTATATCCAAGAATGATGAATATAATAAGCACCATCAGATAAAAAACTTGTACAAGTAACTACAGCTCCAGCAATATCATTTAATGACAAAATTTTCCGTGAAAAATTATTTTCATCAACTATTCTATACGCTCTATAATGAGGATCATAAGAGGCATCTTCAAGGAATTTCGAAACTATATGAATATGATCATGCTCATATATTAAAACGTGAACAAAATAAAAACATATTTTGTTATCCTCAAAAATGACAATTATGCCACCAGGTTTGATTTTTTTATTGTCAATTATTATCCACGTTAACACTCTGATGTATTTACTGACAGAGTTAGATAGCAAGGATAATAGTTGCATTGAACAATCTATTTCGTGTAATGAAATGACAGCTGATTTACTAATTTTATAAGAAGTATTTACAGGCTCGTTGTTTTGAATTCTACAATGCATAATAAGTTGGTGTCTCATCGCTATTTTTTTGCATATATTCAGTTTACTTTTTGTAGCCCTCGCAGCATCTTTGCCTGTTTTGTGAAAAGCTTCAAATCGCATGTTTGCAATTTTCCATAAAGGACCGACAAAATCCATTATTCGCGGACAATGCGTTAAGAAATGATGCTTGGGCTTTATTGAATGTGGAAACAAAACATTTAAATTTCGGAGGTATTCAGTAACATAAAATTTCAATTTTGAACTGGTGTCGATCGAGATAACATAACTAGTGCATATTTCAATAATTTTCTTTAGCATAATATATAATTTCCATACATTATCTTCCTTCGGTATTAAATCTCCTATAAGAAGATTCAAATTACTGACAAAAAACAACATTTCTGCTGCTGATAAAATAATACATTTTTGTTTTTTCAAATGATACTTGAGTATTTCAGTTGGTTTGTTTTCATGGGAATTTTCATCGAAGTTCAATCCTTGCAACCGATAATTTAAAGTTTTTAATGAAAAAACAGATTTTGTATATATGAAGTAATGCAATATTAATGCAAGATCGTAACGACATATACCTTTTAGCAGGTCATGTTTTACATCTGCAGCATAAGTTTTCAACGGGTGGAATCCATAAACGGCACAAAAAACGCTTTCCTTTTTAATTCCCAGAGACCAGTCTTTCGATGAAACAATTTTATTATGATCTTTGACACTTCGCAAATTAGACTTTTTTTCTATAATTATTGTGCTTACATCTATTTTCCTACACAAACAAAACCTACAGAAGTAAATTTCGCAAAAATTTTCTGGAAATCCCAACATGTCATGTAACCCTAAGTTATCACCCGTTATCAAAGTCAATATAAAACGCACGCGAATCGTATTACTTGAACTTGTAACTAGCACACCTTCTTTTGCAAGAAAATTCAATTCTTCAACAACTTGACAAAATACGATTTCGTCTTTGGCTTCTTTTCTATTGAGAGTATTTACCAAAAGAAACAAAAAATGATCTAATTTTGATTGATAATCTGGAGGCAAAACTGGAATATTAGCATATAACGCGCCACATTTAGCTAAACCCTTTCGTGAACCTATAGCATTATTGGTTTCATATTCGTCAAAGAATAGTGTAAGTGGAAAAATTACGTCATTCTCTGACAAATTACAATTTTTATGTAAATATTCTAATTTTTCTTGCCACAATTTACTTTGAATAATATTGACAATTACATCTGTACAGCCTTGAAGAGATTTCACATAATTAATTGATTTATCTAATAATGTGGGAATTTGAAAAAATTGAGTAAGTACTTTTCTTAACTGAACAAATTGAACTGTCATGGGAATGTTTCGTGAGTAAGAAATATCATTTTTTTTCTTTGTCTGAAATTCTTTTTTTTCTCCTATAATATAACTTAGGAGCGATGTAAGTCTTTTGTATTTCAAAAAACCTTAATCGTTTGTTTTCTATGTTAAAATTGTCAAATATACCTAAGTACTGATTGAAAACAATGCTTATCGCTGAAGAAAATTTATTATTTGAATCATTATTTGATAATTGTTTCAACTTTTTTTCAATGTCACTTTGTACAGATTGCAATGCAGTGTCAAAAATGTCAGACATATCATTAACAATTGAATTTATTGTCTTTCTATTCATGTTAGGATCATTACACAATCGCGAGATAAAATTTAACAATGTTTCGTTTAATGTTTCATTTACGAACGGCTCTTCAAAATTGCAAGCGTTTTCATTGCTAAAATTTTCTTCATCGTTCAATCTTTCGGAAAGATATGAATCAAACAAAAAATTTCGCTCTATTCTTGCGTGTACTCCAGTAGCTTCCAACTCATTGTAATCCATCTCACTTGTTTCTATGTTTTCATTTGTAGCAAAATCAAAATGAGTCGTGCAAGGAGTATCTTTAACATCTGAAAGTTTTTCGATCCTATGACGCAAAAATGATCGCAATACTGCATACGAATGTTTACATTCTACTTCTGCACATTTAAAATATTTAAAATGACAGTGAAAGTCCTTAACGTGCTCTATTAAATCTGCGTTGTTATCTGCGTATTACTGCAAACAATATTACATGCAAAACAATTCATGATCGACACTGCTTTAATACTCTACTATAATTTATAATTTATAATTTATAAAGACAAGCACTTTAAAATTATTTGTTACCCTTAAGGTGATATAATTTAATCTTTGACATAAAATAAATAATAAATAATAAAATGATTTTAGATTCAATGTTTTCCTTTCCCAATATACAATATTTAAACAGCCTTGCTAACTTGTTTGTCCACGTATCCACACAAAGCTTTTACAGCATTAGGTAGCTTGTCTCCAGGTACATCAATACAAAATCCCGCCTTTTGCAGAAAGGACCAAAGATTTGAGGCGCATGACGGGTACTTGCAGTCTGTCGCGAAAAACAGTTTAACAGCAAATTCGAAACTATTCTATAGTTCTATAATTAACCTCACCAATTCTATACCACTTTGAAGAGCTAAACATGGAAATAATTGGAAAAAATCATTGATATGTGTGTGTTCAATAGACAAAAGTTTTTTGCGATAAGCGAATGAATTCTTCCAATGACCATTCACTTCTTCCAAAGTTTCAACGTGGGTTTTTAACCATTCTGCACTCTCTACTCCTGAAAGAAATGTTAATAATGCAATTAATCAATGTATTTCATTCTAGATCGCATATTTTATTATGCCAAAACATGGACACTATAAAACTTAACATAATCTTTCTTAAATGATATGTACAATTGAAATAATTACCACTCATTCCTACATTAATGGCTTCAGGTTCTACGTTAGCTTTTCTTAAAGAAGGTCCTAGTAATCCATCTTTTCGTAGAACTTTTTTTGAATAATTGTAGTTGTCCCACAAAATACCAGAAGTTGTAACGCGTACCTTGTTTTCGACACGAAAAGGACTATAACATACGGAATTCGTTTCACATGGAAATAATTTTTCTATTGCAGCTACCAAGATAAGGAAGAGTTCCTTTGTTATCCTATAAAAAATAAAAGTAGATTTTTCATTACAATTATAATATATAACAACACATCATAGTGACATAATTTGCGAATTCTTTAAAGAACATCCAAATGAATATTGTAACGTGGCGGCTTTTTCGTGAAAACCCTTTCCACGCCCCTTCGCCACGGACTTGGAGTTAGATGTTAATTTTTCGCGATTTTATCGGGCTCAACCACAACCAGAAGGGTCAGGATCGCCACCGGCTATGCACCGGAAAATTCTACTACACTAACCCACCCAGATAAAGCTCGCGATTTTCCCTCCCGTGAAACGGAATCAACTGCGCAACGGCTTGACTGCAGAAGATGCCAGGAAAGGATCCCCTGATTTGCAATTATAAGGTCCTACAACAATAAAATCAACACACCCACCATTTCACTTTTACAGCACTCTTTATTCAATCGACAATATCGCCCCTGGTGGGTCAGCAACAACAACACAATTTTCCTGCGCCACTATGGCCAGGAAAACTACAACCACATCGCCCTAATGGCCAGCAACTACATTCCACACAATTCCCCGCACACAATCTCACCCAATCATCCACACCAAATACACACCCACACACACACGCACAAACACCCACACACACAAACACACATCCCGGCACGGTATTCCCGCGCTACCCCACGAATCGCCTCCGATAAACTAAACGGCCCTCCTTTACGCGTGTAATTTCCCACCCTTAAATAAACCCACGACGACGGCTAAAAACTTACACAGCAAGGTTCAGACTCGGATAACACAGGTCCTTACTGGACGCCGGCTCAGCAACTATACGCCCTAATGGCCAACCACAACGACTACTAAAATTCCTTCAACCCCACGCCCACTGAATTGAGGGATAATTACAATCCCTACGGAGCAAAACCCAACCAATTACGACGCGAAGCAAACAGAAAATTACACGCGGTCCCGATTACGAGCTGGCTCAAAGAACAAGAAAAACATGACAAACAAAAATTAACTTGCCGTTACATACAATTTACAACGGGAACTACGCAGGGCTCTCGGCGTGCCGGGATGGAGACGGGAGCCCAGGTCCTCGCAGGTGGTTGGCGGGACCCCTGCGCTGGTGGGCGCGCAAGCCCGGTCCTCGTAGCCGCTCACATCTAGCTCGTGTCGCCGCGACGATCCATCTCGGGTGACCGCTCTCATCCATCTCTCCGTTTTTCGGCTTTTCCAGGCCGGCGTGTGCCACGCGGTCCTCACCTCCCTCGCTTTCCCTTTCCGCTCGCTCGCCGCCGATTTTCTTCTCCAGCGGCTGGCGCCGCGGTGTCGCTGTCCCGGGAATCAGGCCAGGCGCAGGAACTACTTGAATTGAGGACCAAGCCATGGCCAACAATCCGCACGAGCCGGCGCGGTACAGCCTGCCCTCTCACCTTGAGGGTGCTCGTGGGTACCATGGGGTCCGGTGGGTCCTCCGCGGAGGGGCCTGTGACAACAACAAACCCCCCGCTCTTCTCTCCGGGTGCCCTGAATTACGGGCGATTTCCTTGGCGACGTTGTTAGCTGGTGTACTGCTTGGCGGGCGGCTTACGAGCGGGCAAGTGCTCGCGAGGAAGCGGTTCTCGGCGGCACACCGAACTTCGCCTGGTGTCTCGGGCGTCCCCGATAATCCGTGGCTATTCTGGTTGGAGTTCCCCCGGTGAAGCTCCCCCGTGTCTCCATTTCCCGGGCACGCCGAGGCCGTCGATAACCTACAATCAAGTCCCGAAATTTTAGTACAAGATCTTACATAACAAAATAAAACAAAAATAACTTTTATTCGAGAAATACAATTGTGGTTATCGTGATCTCATTCCGGCCACACAAGCCCGGTACATAATTCAACAAACCAAAAATATAACATCACTCTCACACACAATCACATCCATACTCTCATCCACCCAGCTTCTCTACAATTGTATCACACTCAATCATCCATACTACCAACATTATCACGCTTCATAACTCACTCATCCGTCCATACCATCACCCATATTCACACTCAAACAACCATAGCACACACTCATGCTCCTTGAGATGGATTTACTCACCCGCGAGGAATTTCTGAGCTCCACTTTCTTGAAATTGAATTCATTAACGCGGGGCCCGATTCTGACCCGTTAGGTGGCCAGCCCGACAAAATTCCCCCCTAGTTGTTTAATAAATGAGTCCGTCGACGTGGTGAAAAAGGTCACCCCGTCACAATATATATATAAGTATAACTTGTAATGATAATATGGACTTTGTAGTTTTTACTATGTAATTTGACTAACAAGAAATCAGACGCAATTTCTCCAATATGAACATTTCTCAAACAGCGATTTTTCTCATAATCTATGACCGTTCTGCAAAGTAAATTTCTCAAATTCGGAGATAAATAGTTATTCTTCTGATAAAATTGTAGCACTCTTCTTCCTTGGTTGACGGATTTCAAATATTCATGTAAAATCTGAAAGTATGACACATTACACATTTACTTTGTAGTCATCAACAGTTAAACAATAATTATTTAAAATTAATAAACATTGTGACCTACGTTACTTCAATTTTTTATTTTCGTGGCATCGCATTTCTGTAATTGTTAATACAATTATAATTAGAAAGCTGATATGTATTTATAGTGCTTGAAGAAATAATTATAAATAAATTAGAACTTTTAATTATATTATCAAAAGTTAATAATCAAAAATTTAATTTGAAAAGCATTTCATTAATTAGGTAAATATAAATTTAAAGAAAATGTACATTGTCAATAATATTTTTTAAAGTGTTTAAGAATTTGCATCATTTTACGTGAAATTTTGAAAAAGAGTAAAATTATAATTCAATTAGCAAACACCAACATCAGTTTTCTGGCGTTTGATTAATCGAACTTCGTCCCTTTCGTCCACTTGTTCCGATATAGTCGATGTATCAATAATCTCTTCGATTTCAACGCTGTTTACCTGTCAATCATACAACAAAGTTATGCTAATTATGTTGCATATTCAAAATATTAATTACTTATACATATTTTTAAATTACACTTTAACATTTCAATTTTAACAGATCAATAGTAATCAAAGTGTATAAAATTGTCATACCTCCTCGTCAGTAATTTCACATAAAAATGACCCATCAAAAGTCAACTCTTCTATATTATCCTGAAAAATTAATTCGTTAAAATAAATATTTTACTTTATATTAATTTAATAAATTGCAAATGTACAATATATTAATTAAAAATGTGACAAATAATATACTTATACCATTGTACTTCGAGGTCATGAAAACATACCTGCAAAAAAAGGAATTATATATAAACTTTTTTTGTACACCTATTTCAAATCTTAATTTGAATGTTTATTTTGAGGTTATACACATAGGTTACTGCATACATGCAATGCAGTAAGATTGAAGATTAAAAATGGCATCACATGCAAATACGACTGTTTATACATTAAATTCATTAAACTATACTTACCAAAGTAAATGGTCACAGTGCCTTCCGCTACTACGTCCACTTGCTTTTGCGTTGCGCCAGTTCAAACTGCAGACTACAAACCACTTCTTTGACGTAAACAAACAAACGAAATTCCGAGTACTTTCAAATCGTTAGATTGGAAACACAACATTGATTCACTCGTTTTACCATACTGTTCGATAATAATCGTTTCTTATAGTTGAACAAACGAGTTTGCAGGAATTATGAAATCTTTAAATATGAATATAACATTGAGTTATTCATTTTATAATACTGTTTGAGAAGATTCATTTCCGATGTTTACGAACTTTCTCTACACGTTTATGAATGAAACAAGTATGTTTTGTAATAATTACAGGAAATCAAATAATATTACGCATTCAAATAAATTTATGTATTATGTAACTTTTTTTACTATACCTATAGTAATTTTTTTTCCATGGTGCTCAAGACAATACTAAATAACAATGTAAAAAGTCCGTCCGCCACCGTTCCTATCCAGTATAGTAATTTTATATTATACTTTTTTCTCTGTGTAGTTATGCGAACCTTTAAATTTAGTTCTTTTATTTACTATTTACTTATAACAGAATATACTCAATATATTGTTAACACAGTAGTAATTCCTGTTTAGTTCGGTAATTTCAATATTAGTGGGGAAAATATATATTTCTGACTAGTTCGGTAAAAATTATCCATTCGTTCATTCTTTTATTTTTTCAGTGGAATGTTTGGTTGGTGTATAATGTCGCTGGTTTTTATTTACCATTTTATTTATAATTGTTTTAATGACGATCGCATGTTACAATTTATGACCTACATATTCTTATTTCGGTTATCCTTGCTATTTACTCAAACGTTAAGAATTATATTTATTACGAGAAAGACGCACAACGCTCCATTGAAATGTTTTCGGGAAAAATGTCGGCTCCAGTCGGGAATCGAACACGAGTCTCCTGACTGCTAGACGCTAACGCTACCGCTGATCCATCTGCTTCTACCAACGTTTCCTTGTTTAATTGAACAAGCTTACAGCACATTGTAACTGTCAATGATACCTTCCAACATTTAAAAACCTAATTGCCTCGATTAGTTTAAAATATTTTTAAACAAAGATGGAAGATTTTCACCGAACTATTCGGAGATCTTATCAAAACTGCTCGATACTTTTACTAATACGTTTATGAAAACACTCTATACTCCTAGAAAGTAAAAAGACACAAATTTATTGGTGACTAATTATTATTTTAACACTGAAATGAATATGAACAAAAATATAAATAATGTTTACTGTTCTTTATCAAGTACCGGAAAAAAAAATCGTATTTTGTCTATAGATATTACCGACTTTTCGGTTATCATCCTTTGACGTAATTTGACTTATTTTAAAATATACTGTAAACATAACTTTTTAGGGATTATATCCTCCGAACACTGAAAAGTTCAGTAATAGTTACACATCTTTTTTGTCAGTGTACTGTTTTCTAAATTATTGCTGATTCTCCATTTTTTTAACAATAAAATCGTTTAGTAAATTTATAAATGTTTTTAATAAATAATTAAATAACAACTGTATTCGGGAAAGCAATATATTTTTATTTTAACTGTTGATATGACGTCGGTTGTTTCTAACTTTCGAATGTGGTCAGGAGACATAGCAACGTTGTGATTCACGTGACAGATGTAAACTGTGAGCACGAGGTTTAAAAATGTCGCAGTACAACGTACATGCGAATGTTGGCAACTTGAAAGGAAAATTTATGTTAATAACTGAAAAGAAATGGCTTGAAAATGTATCAAGCGGTAAAAAAAAATTTTGACTATAATAAAAATGTCGTCCCGGGACGTCAAATCATACATGTCGATACACTAGCTCGTAGTTTGTGGTGTCCTAATTGCAATATTCCACTATTTTTATAAAATTCATTGACAGAAGAAAAGCATGGATTGGCGAGTTTATTGACTGTGAAATGCCATCAGTATGTAAATTACACAATGTGGAAACAGATAAGTACGAAATGCTTGATCGAACGTAAAGTGTAAACAAGAAGATGCGTATAGGTAGGCACAAATATTTTTATGAATATTTCATTTAATATGGTAAGTATTTTATTTTTTTTTATTTTTTTTATGTAACTTTATTCTGTCTTATATACGCTAATAGCAAGTTGCCTGTTGTCAGGTATGATTGATTGTGGAAGAGGACCTACTTAATTCAATACTCTTGCAAGTGTAATGAATATACCAGCTGTTAAAGATGATTTCGTCAGTTCAGTGGAAGAAGGTGCCACCTCGGCGTTTGATTGAAAAAGGTGCCATCTCGGTCTACGTTAGTATCTACATGGCACCTTTTTCAATCAAACGCCGAGGTGGCACC
>JABFOV010005174.1:0-12526 GCA_022817685.1 Aradophagus sp. ZL-2020
TTCTTACATAGGATCCCATACGGGTAGGGGACAAATTCCCCCAAAAAAAGTTCCCCAATCGTTATTTTCTTTCATAAAAAATAATTTTGAATTGACAAATGATGTTTGAGACACTTTTTTTTCTGAAACCATTTGTTTATAAAACGTTCAATGAACTTTTTCTTTGAAAAAACTGAAAATTGGGGAAGATTTTTTGGGGAATTTGTCCCCTACCCTCCCATACTATCTAAGACCCCATCTGGATTTCCATATGGGTGATAATCATACTTACGAGAACAAGTTGTATTGTTTGGGTTCAATGTAAAATGTGAGTCACAAGCGCAAATTGAATTGTTTGTGTTTTTGCCAATGGGAAATCCAATACATAATTGGCTGCAATTCCCATTTTGGATTTTACAAGAGTTCCATCCACTTTGCCGAGAGGGATGAACTGAAAATAATTTCGTTATTCTGCTAATGGGTTTGAGAAATTCTCGTCTGTCGGATCCATCGGTTTTGTTGACAGATTCAATCACACTTTGTAACAAATCCATCCAAAACAATCTGTCTTTGTATATTGTCAAAGTATTTGGTGATACATTGTTGACCAGTATTGATCTTTTGTTTTGATTCAAGTCGTACGTTTCTATATATTTTGCGTAATGATTGGACCAATATAATACGTTTTCTTCTGTATCTACTATCATATTATGAACAAATCCAATGTTGGTTGTTATTGTCCTTTTGTTCGATCCATCTAAATTAGCAGCTAGAATACTGCCATTGTAGCGATTGTCTATCCAGTACATGACCCTAAAATTTAAAAATTAATTGTAACATTAAATGAAAAAGAAAAAACAATAACAAAAATTAAAATCAAGTAGACGTCTATTTAATTAAATTGACTCATTACCCTTGTTGGGGATCAAGCACCAGACTTCTTGGTCCTTTAAGATTTCCTGATAAAACGACTTTTTCGTAATTACCGTTTGGTAATTTTACCATTTTTATTTTATTTAGTCCAATGTCTGTCCAGTATAAGTTATTAGATAACCAGTCAAATGCCACACTACTTGGTGTTACTAGTCCTTTATGAATTACTGTTTCAGCATTTGATCCGTTAACGTACATTTGACTTATTACCGACTTGTTACCTATACGTTCGATGTAATATATAATATTGCTAGCCACGTTTACGTCGAAATCCCTAATCAAAGAGTAAAAATAATAAGACAATATTTTATTTCACTTAAATAATTTAAAAATAAATAATAAAAAAATTTGGGAATTATTAAAATATTAAAATTTGACTACAAACTTTACATCTTGGATGGAACGAGTAGGTATAGTCTCATGTTGTGAATTCAGATTGATTTTCCCAAAAGTTTGTGATGTTGAATATAAAAAATAAGCCTCTGATAATTTGCATGACTTTTTATCTTCAGCCAATTCATAAGCGACTTCACAAGCACAAGTATTAGATTTGTTTGGCTTACTTATGCAAAAATGTTCGCAATCACCATTATAATCCATACAATAATTCACCGTCGGTATTACACCAGGTTGGATAATTTTGAATCTTGTTACGTCGCGCAATTCTTTAACTATAACTTCGTGATTTGTCCCTGTTACTTTGTCTGCTCTTTGAATGTTATTTTCGTTGGAATTGTACCAATAAACGTGGTCACCAACAACACCTACACTGTTAATATTGCCTGAATGGTTTTTTACAATAATTTTCCGATTGGAACCGTTTATATCTACAGCTTCAATTACATTAGTTTTGGAATCACTCCAGAAAAGCCTTTGACTATACCAGTCTACAGCTAAACTATTCGGTTCTTCAATGTTTTGTGAAACTAATGTAATTCTATTCAAGCCATCCATATGTGCTCGTTCAATTTTAGGAGCAAAGTTGTCACAATCGGTCCAGAATAAATAACCCAACATCGGCTCCGCTATCATCGCTCGAAGATGTACAGATACACTTGAAATGATGACTTTTCTTCTAGTACCATCAAGGCGAGACATTTCTATGCGCCTGTTTTTTGAGTCCAGCCAGTATAAATTGCGACCTACCAAGTCCACAGATAATGCGTTCAGACTGCCGATTCTAGATGTTATAATATCTTCTTGAAAAGTACCGCCAAAGTTAGTCCTAAAATATAAATAGGAACATTTATTAGTAAGGAAATCATGCCCAGTTTGATAGTTAATGTGAAGGATTCGTTTTTGTTTTTAGTCCAGTGACAGATTATTTTGAGGATTTTTCGTGTGAAACATTTACCTCTTTATTACATTGAATCTATCATCAGACCAGTACAATTTATTTTCCATAGGATCATAATCAACATCTACAGCATTTCTTACTCCCTTTACAGGGATCAACAATTTGGTGTAATCTGGAGTGTCCAATGAAATTTTTAAAATTTTTGACATTTGAGATACTAGCATGGTATTTTTTGAAAAGGGAGCACATTCGTATTCGTTCTTCAACAAGATTCCAGTAGGACAAGCGCAGGTATAGTTCTTCCATGAAGTTGAACTTAATAAACAAAGGTGGGAACACCTGCCGTTCGAGTGTCGGCAAGGATTGTCTTGTAACTTCTGCCGTTTTGGGTCCCAGACTTTCAAATCATACGTTAATTGTTTGCTGAAAATAGATTTAATCGTGATCTTTTGAAGCCTTTCATCAAATGCCTCAACGTGTTGATCTTGAGAATTTATCCAATAAAATGTGTGGTCCATGTATGACAGGATTGTTGGCGAAATCCCACTTTTGATCTTTTTTTGATTTTTGCCATCGAAGTCCATAGATGAAATAGACTGGGGCTCGGAGTAATATATCAAATTGTATTCGTAATCTATTGTCAAAGCAAACGGTGAATGGAGATCATCCGATGCTATCACTCTTCGCGATGACTGGTCGCCGTCCATAGAAGCTCTTTCTGTGGAATTATAATGTCAAATGCATAAAAATACGTGGAATCTATCAAAAGGCGGATCGAGAAATTCAGGAAACAAAAATTAGAAATTGTAAACATTGAAAATAAAAAGAGAAAAACTTTAGGCCTATTTTTTGTCCTTTTTCAAGTTGAGTGTCTACAATTTTTTGTTTGTTTTATGAAATTCTTAATCCGCTGCTGAATCTATCTGTAAATTCCCTTAGTCTCCAACAATTCCAAATTTTGAAACTTTATTTGAACTCGTTGATATATTAATGAATGGATTTAAATGTCATGTGTATTTTATATCTCTGCAAGGAAAATTTGTAATTCTTTGACTGTAAAATTTTAATTTCACAAACCTATCTTAGCTCGATGATTCCAATCGATCCAAAACAAGTACTTGTGCTTTGGTGCAACGGCAATACTACGAAGCTCTGACATTTTTTGCCAGAACAATATTTTCGTGTGACTGTCGTCAATGCTGGTAACACCGATCAAACGTTCGTCATTATTGATCCAATAAAGTTTTTTGGTATACCAATCGCAAGCGAGACCACCAGGTGGTACCCCGTTGTTCTTATACAGGATTTTCTTCCGGCTGCTGACCCTGGATTTACATTGTAGATTTTTGAATCGAACGTTCGACCAACAAACCAATCCATCTTCGTATAATAATTCAATGGCACCTCCGTTTGCATCGTCAACTATTTTTGATGTTTGCATCGGCTGAGTGAAATTGATCAATTTCATATTTGTCTCAGTAACGATAGCCAGTCCGGTAAAAGCTAAAATGCGTTTTACTTGTTAAGTATGATACCATAAAATCTTAACATTCTGAAATAATATACACAGAGAATAGAAAAAATCACTGAGTGATTTTATAAGTAAAATTTCCAGTAAAAAATCACTCAGTGAGTTTTTAGAAATCACTGAGTGACTTCTTATATTCTCCGTGTAGCTTTTGGGGATGATGAAAATTTCATTTATTTCACTTTAAGTATATTTGTATCTCTGTTTTTATACGTAATTATCGTTCCTTAATAAGTTTTCAATTACAAAGTTGAATTTCAAAACAAATGATCACTACAACAACATTTATTTAACATCGTTTTATCATTAAATAAAAAGCCAGAACAAAAGTTACGTGCGGAATTTTTAAATCAATAAGGAATTACCATTTTATTATTTGGAGCGATCTATTAAAGGAAAAGTGAAATCAAAACATTCGAAATACTAGAACAATCAAAATATTTTTCGACGATGAGAAACTTTTGATTTCAATCCCGATTATACATAAACGTTACAAACGTTAAATACGTACAAAATAATTTTATTTCAAGTTTTTGAATTGGGATAAAAAAATAAATAAAATAAAAAAAAAATAAAAAATAAAATTAAAAAAATAAAATAAAAAATAAAATAAAAAATATACTATAATAAAAAATAAAATAAAATATATAAAATAAAAATTCAAAACGTTTGATATGATGAACATACCAGCAGATATTGTGAGGCTGCACAATAAGTTCACGATGACAAAAATATTTAAATCCATTATACAATTATTGTTAATGTACAAGTCAAACTAATGAATGTTATTTTAAAGTTTTATAATAATTTTAAATGTTGTAGGACGCAAAACCACTGTCACGCGTTTGATTCCTGGCGCAAGTCAAGAAAATCATTGCAATCGAATCGACTAGTCCAAGCGCAGTGAGGTCGTCAAATGATAACAGTCCACATTTCTGTGGAAATTAATGATCCACAATGTTGCCAGTTATTCTTATTATTGCAAAGGTATAAGGATACGTGCGGATATTGCTCTCTCTATAAGAATGGGAGTCTTTTGATTTAAAATAATCAAAATTTATATAAAGTAACGTATGACTATTGCAAGTACATGCAAAAGTACATGTATTTTTAAATGAAAATCAAAATCAAGTAAATGGTAACGAAGTCAAAAGACACATTAAATAATATGATTAACAATAAAACAAATTCGATGTAATTAAATCGATGAAGAAGTCGCACGCCAATTTGTTAATTATAATTGCGAAAAGAAACAGAAAGAAAACTGGAGAAACTATTGCGTATCAACTCCAATCTCATTATTTTTAATCGTCATCATTTGCGTATTTAATTACATGCCTTCTTACTTGCAATGCACGAATACGAACGCCGTGGAAAGACGAACAAGTGAAACATCTAAGGGATCATGTTAACATAGGTTTTATTCCTTTCTTTTGTACAAATATGGTACATAAGTTGACGCGGTGACATGGGTGTAAAAAATATGTATTCGCTAATTTCAGTCTTTGACACGAAACAAGGGTCGTGGCAGTGCGAGGTCATTAATGCCTCGGGAAAACGGCATTCGATGCGTCGGGAATCACATTTCGAATCGTCACTACGCGAGACGCGTATCAAACTTGATCTACTTTTTATCTCCCACGAAGGTTTATTTTATAACAATTTTATACAAATCACAACTCTTTGTTCGTCGTTTTTTTGCTCTTTCTTTATCGATGCTTAATTCTTACAGCGTTTATCACAAAAAATCGTAATTTTATTAATCACCGCGTTAGATTGTGATTATGGCACTCTGACAACTTACAATGACAAAAAATGCAGTAATATCCAATGCAATATAAATCACGCAAAACGTTTCGTCAAACTGCACCAAAACCTCTGGGTTTGTTATGGTTTTTTCAGTAAAATGATTTTTGTATGGGTCATATATCATCAATATATTGTTCACGTATATTAATATGTTATATTTTGTTGAGTAACTATAGTTACTCAACATGGAAATAAACATTTTTTGAAAAACACATTTTATACAATCAATTGATAAAAAAATGAACAATGTTTTCTATAATATAACTTTTTTGCAATATTAGAAAATGTATTATATCATTATGGGCCGCATGATGATAATACGTAATATTTAAAGTTTCTTGGAAATTATTTATATAATTTGACAAGTTTTGATTTTGCGGTTTAAAAACAATATTTCTTTAAAAGGTTCTATACATCGTTGTTGAACATTTTTATTTACATAATTAATGATTTAACATTCCTTTAATTGTTTAAATTAGTAGGCCTGTAGTAACATCGATTTAAAAGTTGATGCGGTGCCTCTATATATTACAAAAACTATGTCACTTTTAAATGACTTTACATATTGATGATAAGTCACATTATCTTCCCACAAAATACCTTTGTGTTGGGAACCCTTTTTTTGAACACCAACAGATTATTTGACAATTACTGTAAAAGTAATTTTTTTGTGGTTTTGGGGAAAAATTATATTACAAAATTAAAGTGTAAAACAGTAGAAAACTCTAATTGACGGAAATAAGAACTAATATAACTTTAAACCTTCCATTATAATAGTGAAATACTTAACGATACTATTTCCAAGGTTTATGTAATTCTTCCATTTTTTTATGCGTTGGTTTGAATACAAAAATTATATAATTTACATTGTCCTTATTCACTGATTATAATACATGAAAGTGAAAAAATTGGGAAGATCTCATAGATGGTTATATTGGCTCCTGTATAATGATCGTTAAACATTATCATTCTATTTAAAAGCATACACAATTAATAAAGACTAATCGTTAAAGAATTCTAAAAAATATATATATATATACGTATAATTTTTTGTAATGCAGTTTGGATCATACAATTTGTAATGGACGTTCGCGCAAGTCGATAAAAATAATTGAATACATTTGTCTAAAATGTTCGTTTATGAAGCATAAATACAAAATACTGTATTTTATGCAATATACGTCGCCCTTACAAAAAGCAAGTTCATTCATGTACATTTTTACATTTTAACACTGTAAAATCATTCTGGAAAAAGCTAGTTCTTTTTTCATTAAAAATGATGGGTACAGACTAAAAAATTCTTCTCTTATTATTACGGGCATTCATTTTCCAATGTTTATAACTGGTTTTTTCCAGATTTAATTTACAGTGAACCATGGCATATTTACACATTGCAATACATAATTAGTTACTTTTTAGGCACTATATGGCATATGTCTTTGTACACAAAAATATAACTTAACAATAAAACAAATGTTTGCACTTTCATTCGTAAAAAGTCTGATTGCTCAACTTGGAGTTAGCAAGTGGGGAGGTAGGAAAGTAAATGCATAGAAGTCACCTAATTCAATGTTGTAATTTAACATAGAAAGAGGCACCATCTGTCCATCCTACTACTTTACTTGCATATTTTTGTGTTCAATGTCGAACACCGCGTTTTAATTGTGCGACCGTTTTCTACCTCATTCTTTGTCGCTTAGATTACAATACTGTAAAAATATTTGCTTCGTATAAAGCACTCGTTGAACATTTAGTACATTGTGTTAACACAGCATCCATTTTTTTCTTTTTTGAGTGTTAAACTAATATTTGAATGACGTAGCTGATGTTCTTCAATTATTTGATTCTTTGCACTAGAATGAATTGTATCTGTCTTTCTTTTACACACATAATATATTTTTATAAAGGTAAATGTGTTTTTTATACAAAAATTAAAATTTAATGATCAACAAATTATGAAACATTATGAAAAATATGTTTCTAATTGTTAAAGCTCTGATGCTATATGTGGATATTTACAATGATGATAAATGATTTGAATACAAATAATTAAAGTTATTTATAAAAATCACTAATGTTAAAAAAAATGTTAAAAAAATGATAACAATTCAAGCAACACACCATTCATAAATGGATTGATAATCTTTGATTATTTGAATAATTTCTTATTTGTTTGATTGAACTTTGATATTACAGTTGACCATAATAATGAAGTCAATTTATATTACATAAATATAAAAATGAATATTAGTTTTACTTAAAAAAAATACTTATCACATTACAGTTTTTACGTTTATAAATGTGAATTTCATTTACTAACAAATATACTTAATAAATACAAATGCGAAAAACAAATATATCTTCGTGGTTGTGTTGTCGTCCAGAATAATTTGAGAATATAGTAAAAAGTCTTATTTTATACACCAAAAGATTTATTAAAAAAAAATTATTATTTATTAAAAAAAAAAAAAAAAAAATAAGATATTGCAATCCACATTAGACCATAAATCAAATAGTTGATCAACAAATTATAAATTTCTTACAAATCAGAAAATATTCAATTTAGAAAATATTCATTACAAGTATTATACTGTATTATAATTGTATAAAAATCTTCAGTTAAAAAACAAAACGTTCATTCTTTGAAACATTTTTTTTCCGGCATACAAAGTAATAAATGCTTTTACAGTCTGGCCTCTAGTTTTTAAATAAAAAATAGGAAGAGCTAATATGTTTTTACTATCATATCATATAGTAATTATACAAAAATTTTTTGTATTTTCTATTTATAATGAAAAGATATACTTTTGAAATTATATTGATGACAAAAATAAGTAAATTTACTGACAGGTAATATAAGAAATCCAATGACAAATTTAAAAACCAGAGGTTGACAAAATGGGAAACTTGGCTGTAAAATCAGCGTGTGATATCACCTGGCGAATGAGCTCGTCGCACTTTTTCCCGACTAACGTTGGAGGGTACTGGTGATGGTGGTGGAGGCAACGGACTGAAATAGGTGGATGAACGCGAGCTGGGGGACGGTGGACAACTTATGGGCACATCGCTGTGGTACACAGACCGAGGCGTCGGCGGCGGGCCGCAGAGCTCGTCGTCGTCGTATCTGTACCGCGCGATCGTCAGTGGCGGGTAATTGCCATCCGATTCATCGCAAACGTCGGTGCTGCAGGGCGTCGGCGGCGGCGGCTGGTTGATCGTCTTGTAATGACGATAGGGGCGCTCCCGATATCGCGAGGCACTGCTGCTCGTATACCGAGTTGAATTTGCCGTCGTGGCTGGACTTGGCGGCGGATTGATCAAGGTATCTTGAGGGTAACCACAAGCAGAACTACCGCGCGTCGAACTTGAAGCACCTGTTTAAATTAAAATCACATGAATTATAAATTGATTCACATTGTTCAGGGGTTTATTAAGATTTTTCATTTATATACAATTAAACGAATTTCAATCTAGTTAATCTAATTTGTTTGATTTCAGCTTTTTAAATTAATCAATATTTTACTATTAATTCATCTAAACCTTAATTTGAATAAGTGTCAAAATATTATAATTATTAAAGCATCTTCTCAAAAGTTGATAAAATGAGACGTTTACCAGTGATATGACTTCGGTCGTAACTCGAGCCAATACTGCTGCCATTGAAGGTGGACAGTCTCATAGTCTCCATGTCTGGCTTCATTTCTTTTCGGCCGTTTTTCTGCGGTAAGAGTGGTTTCGCAGTTCGACCCAATTTCGGCGACAAAGGATCACCTGCGGAGTCGTGTAGAATGTCCGGCAGTTCTTCATTCATGGCTGACTTGCGTCTTCCATAGAAGAAACCGGCAACTACAACGATCATGACACTCATTACCACAAGCACAGAAACAATGTATGTGCTTTTGCCCGTGTCCACAGTAGGATCAACATCTTGTCTGTGGTTGTTTGCAGATGCGCAGGCTGAAGCGGTTTCATCGCTACCGTCGGCGCAATTTTCCCAACCGTCGCAGAGCGAAGCACCCGGAATGCAGACTCCCGTGCTTATGCATTGAAATTGACCTGGACTGCAGCAGTGGGCTTCGTCGAGACCATCGTGACATTGGGCAGTACCATCACAAACCCAAACCATATCTAGAATGTTTAAAATTGATTTATCAATATTTGTATGGATTTATTAATTTAATAGATTTTCATTGCCTACAGATGTCATTTCATTGTATTTTCATTGCCTAATTCTATGCATTAAGAACAATCACAAACCAAGAACGTGGTGCCATCTAAACTTCCTACTCTATCACTTTTATATCAGTGAATTAAAATTATATTATCGTTTTTAGAGTGAGAGCTTACAAGCAATATATTAAATAGTGAAATCAGTTTTTAGTATCAAACTAACCAATGCAATGCCCACTTTGGCACTTAAATTGGTCATGACTGCATGCAGGACAACCGAGTTCATCGCTGCCATCTGCACAATCCATCTGTCCATCACACCGCCAAGTTGAAGGAATACAGTCTTTGGCGACGGCTGAACTCGGAGCAGCACAAGTAAAATGATCTGCACCGCAAACCGGCACCGCACGGCATGTCCTCTCATCCTTGAACAGGACTAGTGACTGTGGACAGGAGCACTTGGCCGTGGTAGTACCAATACAAAAATGTGAGCAACTTCCATAATCGTGAAACGGACTGCATATATGCGACTCCATTACGTGATCGTCCGGCGTTCGCACGCTTACCAAATCAGTGATTGCTTTAGTCATAACCGCGGATTTGTTTCCTCCATCTTTTATACTGATTCGTTCTAGCGTATCAATGTCCTTGTTATAGTAATAAACATAATCGTAGAGCACCGCCATATACAAGACGCCAGTTTGCGAGATGGCGTGTAATATTTTGCGGTCTTTACCATATATGTCCGCGCGTTCAATGTTGCGGCCATTACCCCAGACTACGAAGTTGCCGACTATGTCAACAGCAAAGGTCGTCAGTTGCTCGACATCGGTGGCGATCATCAGTCGTTCTTTGCCATCCATTTTACTGGACATTATCTTCACTGGACCATTGATGTCTGACCAAAAAAGCAATCGTTTTTCTGGATGAACCGCTAAGTGGCGTGGTTTTTCACCATCACCTTTAACCACAACACCCAGGTTGGAACCATTGTCTAATCGTGCAACGCTGATGGTGTCATTGGTTGCACAGGACCAGAATAATAGTCGTCCTAGAGGATCTACCGCAAGATCAAAAGGGTGTCCATTGCCAGCAGAAATGAATACAACGTTCTTTTTCTTCAAAGACTTGCGGATACCATGACGACCCTCAATCCAATACATATGCTGAGTTATGGGGTCATATTCTATTGAGCGGGCGTTCTTTAGACCTTGCTCACGGAGAATCATGTCGGGACATTCATCAAGGTCTGGCAATATGCGGCCGATGGCATTTCGAAGACTAAAGAGCATGAAGTGACGTGGAGCTGTAATGTAATGTTCATTTATATTATTTGAAAATGTTCATCAATATGAATATTTCATGTTGATCAATCATTACATTCCTCATTATGTTGAAATAAAATAGGAGACAAAATATTTAAAATAATTCATATTTGATAAATAAATAAATAAATAAATAAATAAATAAATAAATATTTGTTTAAATAATTTATGATCATCAGAAAATTATTTGTTCGAAAGTGTTGATTTCAAGTCTAAATATATTGAGTGAAACAAAACTTTACCTATGCAAGTGCGGTTGTCAGATGCCAATTTATAATGCGTTGGACACTCGCACTTATAATTCACACTAGGCTTGGAATCACCGGACGGAATAGCCAGACACAAATGTGTGCAATTTCCATTATTCACGGCACAGGGATTAGAACCAATTTGTCGTGATGAATGATATACAAGCAGATTAGTCACCGACTCCAACCCGTTATGCATTTTTGTGCGATTTTGACCATTAGTTTTGTTTGCTCGTTCGATAACACCTGTATTCCAATCGGTCCAATAAATGTAATCTTGATAAGTTGTGATACTGAACGGGTAGCCTACATTTTCACTGACGATTACTTTCCTTTTTTTAGTTTTCAGATCATAACTGTCAATCGCAGTTGTAAACAAATCTGCCCAAAAGAGAACATGATTTGTCAGATCAATACTTAATCCATTGGCACGTCCTATATTTCCAATAATAATTTCACGTGCTGAGCCATCTAAGCCAGCTCGTTCAATACTGCCTCCCTTTCTCTGATCGGTCCAATACATGTAACTGTAATTCAATTATATAATTATTAAAATTTATATGTAAGTATGAAATGCAATTAAAAATATTCATTAATACTTACGCTTGTTCTGGATCTAAAGTCAGACTCCTTGGTTCATTTAAGTCCTCCCAAATAAGAACCTTCCTGCTTGTGCCTTTAACCCTGGCGACTTCAATTCTATCTGTACCAGTATCAGACCAATATAAATTATGGGTAACCCAATCTACCGCTACACTGTCAGGTGACTCTAATCCCAAATCAATTAACATTTCTATTTCAGAACCGTTCATGAAAGCTCGCGTAATGACTCGTAATTTGGCATCTGACCAGTAAATCCTATTGTCTTTCATATCAACATCTAAAGAACTGAAATGCAAAAGTTTTGTTTTAAGATTATTTAAAAACATGTCAATAAAAGTGATGAATTTGTTCACTGTTATAAATAAATAACAGCATATTTATAATTTATAACAAACCTTGCTTCTTCGATTCCAGTAACGGGAATGATGTTATCGTTATTTTCATTTTCCATACTAATTCTGCCTATGTTCTCCTTTCTCGCGTAAAGGAGGAAGGCGTCCGGAATAATACACGTTTTTTTATCTTTCTTCAATTCATAACCAATTTGGCATGCACAAACGTAAGCATTGTTTGGTTTGTTCAAGCACAAATGGCTGCATCCACCATTATTATGCGCGCATGGACTGGTCCCAGT
>JABFOV010005175.1:0-12526 GCA_022817685.1 Aradophagus sp. ZL-2020
AAAAAAAAAAAACTGTCCATTGATATCAACGTAGTACCCTTTAAAAACCTCGACGACGCCAACATAATTATGGTAATCGAGCCTCGTTGCCGCGACGTTCAGACACGCTTGGCGCCTTGAAAGCTTATGTTACACGGTTTTAATCCCTCTAACACCACACCACCAATAGTATATGGTGACCGAATTGGTGGCGCGTGTAATATTATTGACCGGACAAGAGTGTTATACAAAGTTAAATACCGTTCTTGTCTAATATCTTTCAATGATTATTTGGAAAACCTAGTAATCGTAATGCCATGTATTCAGACGTACAGAGAATTTGAAAAACTGCACACTATGTAAGTAATGAGATGTTTCAATACAATTTCTCTTAGTTTTCTCTCAATCTTTTCTTCAATTTCTCTTTAAACTACTCATTTTTATTACTATGATAAACTTATTATTAAACTCCTCATTTTGAGTAGTTTTCAAAAAACGTATTTTCGCAGTGTAGAGACTAGAGACACTGTGTCTTATCATCATGTGACAGACACATGCCAGGTCAACACATGCTGCTATATTTTAATGCAAACTGATTTTCGACCGATTGACCTCTAGTTACAGTCCAAGAGAGGTACTATCCAGGAGACAACGCGACCAAGTTTAAAGGAATCCACGGCAAATGAATGTCCATATAAATGCTGCAGGATCCTTTCGACTCGGAATAATTACACGCTTTCCTAAGACTGCACAAATCCGACACATGGACGGCAAAAAGTTGCGGAAAAGGCGCCAGAAGAAACTGACGGTCTCGGTCGAAAGCCGAAATATTGCGAGCCGTCTCGTTTGGGAGCGGCAACGACCGCACGGGTGACCCGGCCGATGTGTCTTGTGTGACATATGCCGACGAATAAAAAGATAATTCAGTCGGATCGAATAACAAGATCCGCAAGTTGGTCGTAAGGTAATTCCATTTCACTTAAAAGTGCGAGATAAAAGTCTCGGCTTTTCTGTTCGCTCCGGCGGCAGAAGGGTACGCGTCGTTAACGCAGCAAACTGCGCGGCAAGAGATATTAAGAACTGGCAGACGTAAATACGTTTGCGCGCGTCGTTTCGCACGGTGCTGACCTAGATAAATCCTCGGGCAACGGGGAGGAGGCTAACGCTCGGCTCTCCCTCCCTGCCTCCCTCCCCCGTCCCGCCCCGATCCCGTATTTCATTGCCTGGCCTCCTCTCTTTTGCCTTTTACTGGCCCCTCTTGCCACCCCCTCGTTTTCGTGAATGAATTTGCGGGGGCGTTCTCCTTCAACGAGCGATTCCCAAACGAAAGGTTCACATTGAAGGCACATTATTAGGAAGAACAATGACTCGATAAACGGTGTGGGAAAGATGTACGTGCATACGCGCGAAAAAATGGACGCCCTGACACGCCTGACGATACGTCATCGAATGATGGAAGGACTTCGAAAAATGGGAATCAACGGGCTTACAAGGCTGCGGGAAACGTGCAACTTTCTTTTTGTTTTGCTGTATAAATACTGATAAAATGCTGATATACTTAAACAAAATTTATAATGGAAAAATGCCGCTTTTTTACCGACTTCAACATGATTTTCCGTCACGATCCGCAAAAAAGTCAGTCAACGTTTCGCGTCTGATAAAAATTAAAAAATCATATTTCTAATGATAATAAATATATAGAAATTAAAATTCACTTTGAAAAATGTCTAAAATTGCCGTCAATCCATTACTGATTCTTTTGTTGAAAATCAAGTTACGTCGCAAAAGACTCGTTCAAAATCACTCAAACTAGCACAATGAAAATAACATCTTTCTAATTACAGGCGTTTACAAGCCCAACATCCCGTTATTATGCCTGTTCCAAGTTCGCCGAGTTTAATTTATATGCTTTCTGAGTTTGGTTTGCGTCGGGTAATGAGTGGGTCTAGTGAGGCAAATTAGTTGGAGTTGGCCAACTTTGCTTAGAAAACGTACGTAGCGTTTCGTCAAAAGGCAGGACTCTGGGACCGAAAAATATGTACAGTGCTCCCTCACACGCGTATATTTTGATTTTACACAGCAGATCTTGTAAAACGTATTCAAGCGAATTGATAAAATCATTTGATTAGGTCTCGTGATTTTCGTGCTTATGCTACGCTCATGACATCCACGAATGAATATGCATAATTTACTGATACCTTCTCTCCCACCCCAAAAAAAAAAAAAAAAAATTGTATCGATGATGAAAATTACATCAAACAACATCCAGCTGGTTCCCGATCACATTCAATTAATACAACACAACAACGTGGAAAGTCATTAAAATATCACATCTGTATATTAATATGGATGTATGTATTTAAAACTACATTTAAGTTGAAAGCTCTTAGATTGAAATTTATCCAATCTTGAAACTTGAGATTATTCTTCATGTCGGATTTTTTTTTAAAAGTACGACTTTTGATAATAAAATTAAAATGTATTTTAGATAACGGAAGAAATATTGGACGATACAAGAATTCTTTGAGCAATTTTTACATTATGCGTCAAAATTTGTCCACGTCAAGATTTTCGACAGTTTGAACACTGTGAATAAAATAACAATATTATTAATTACAAAATAAACAACACTTACAAAGTGACAAAAATTGTGTGTATTATGTTTATGTCATAAAATAATGAAAGTGAAATTAATATCTTAGCAAGTCCAATAAAATCATTTCTAAGATCGAAAATCGTGAAATAGTGGGGGATGCCACTGGCGACCAATAAAATACGATTAACTTTTTATGCGTAATTTTAATCATCAATCGCAAATGCGTTACTAATATTACAAAACGTACAATGTAATTTGCAATACTAATCCTTTAAGCGGCGAAGAAGGTGTCGCTTAACTTGGAGTTCATTTATCGTCCTGGTCCTTCGGTTATTTATTTTCCCGCGGGCGTGAAACATCGCCGGAAATGATTTAAAATGTAATATATAATAGCCGACTGTGCGTACAGCTCTTCGAGAAGGGCTAAAAGAAAAACTAGATTTATTCTTACATACATATATATCGAGCGCAACAGCCGCTTATTCTTCGTCTTTGAATTTATCCGCCAGACTTACGCGTGCCGAGCAAAAACACTGCGCTGGAGCTAAACCGCCCGAACGTTTTGCTAAATAATTGTATCTTGAAGACGTTTCGAAGCTAAAGCAAAGGGTTGTCGAGGAAACAATTTTACGCAACTCGGGCCGTAGGTTGCTCCCTGGCTGCGTCCTTGATCAGCTTACGGTAAAAGTGCCACTTTCGTACCGCTCCCGTAATCTGTAAAACGTCGTACATGCCTCTGGCGCAGTGGCGCCCTCGGCTGCAATATACTATACCGCTTGTTGCTACTATCAAATTCACTTTAATAAGAATAATTTCAAATTCTATTCTTTCGTAAAAAAAAAATCTCTCCTACTTTCTACTGTCAGTAAAAACCAGTAAGTATTTATGAAATAGTATATTACACATCAAGAGCCGAAAGTAAGCATTTCGGGGCGAGTAAGAAGTTGTAGCACGAGACATGAGTTTGGGCTGCCAAAGCAGCACGAGGGCCGCCGTAGCCGGCCCGAATGTATGTTTGGCAGCCCGAGCTCATTTCTCGTCATCATTCGTCAACTTACGTTTCACATGATTTGCGCCGAAAGTGGCTACTTTCAAGCACGAATGTCAACAAATTGTTTCAGTTCTTTAATTCATACACGGAAGAAAATGTTTACAAGATTTTTACTGAACTGTTCAGTAGAAGGCGGACAAATTTTTAGTTCAGTCATTTTTACTAAACTACTCAATCAACATTTTTGAGATAATAGTATTTATTGATGAAAGTTGTCGATCATTCGGTAAAAATTGTTTTAAATTTCGTTAAACTGTTTATAAACCGTGTATTTACCACCATACTACTTTATCATATTAATAATCATAATAAAAGTAATAATAATAATAATAATAATAATAATAATATTAAATGAAAAATATCAAGTTAATTTGTCAATATATACAAATCGCGCCAATGCAAATACGTTATTCAAAATACCACCGCTATCATGACTAACTGATCTCAAGCACTATCGGCAGCGAGCAATGAATTTTATATCAACGTCCGAGTGATAAATAGTTCCATTCGGAGCAACAAAATTGATTCGCCAGGTCGGCAAAAGAGATCTCGTTAATTCGACGGGATCTGTTACAAAGTTGGTTTTTCCGATTGGACGAAAGCACTGCGCAACGAGGGAACAAAAGGGGGAAAAAAGGAGGAGGAGTAGGAGAAGGAGGAGGAGGAGGAAACGGTTTGATGGCGGGTAACTGTTTAAGCAACGAGTCAAAGGCGTGAGCATTACGCACTACAATGACGTTAGTGTTTGAGAGGTCAACAAACACTTTGCTAACAAAAGGTCGGGTACAATGCGCTTGTTGCGCGCAGATTTCGCGTACTGAATTTTAGTCTGGTCTTTTGATCCGATCGAAAATCAATCATGAAATTTGAACAAAGCCCAGCTGCTTTGAACGTTTCCCTCGTGAAAATCAGGCATGTGTCTACAGCGTCAACCTGTGTAATCGCACGTCATACTTTAACTGCGCATTATGTATGCAATTCGCGCATAATATTAGTTTAAAAAAAAAAAAAAAAAAAATTCAAAAAAAAGTTGGAACAAAGGCCTTATTTTTTATATTTTTATTTCTACAACGCTCAAGTAACTTACCACATTTGCTTTTTCTTTTCAAATTGTATACTTTTAATACGGCAATCTACGGCAATCTTCTGCATCGAGTCACCAAAAAATACAAACTTAAAAGTCACTGAACTTCGAAAATGTACAACTCATTTCAAGGGGTGTTCTTGTCTACAAGCTCAGTTTCGATCTCATTTTTAATTTTTTTTTTTTTTTTTTTTTTTTTTCGCCAATACCAGAACAGATAAAGGAAAAATGGATACACGTATTCATTAACTTATTCTTCCTCCATAATTCAAAATTGTTTAACCAAAAAATCACAAAAATTTCCCTTGAAAAATGGCGGCGAAAAGACTGCTGCTCACCGAGCTCCGAAGGATCATTCGTTTTGAGTAAATGTAAATCATAAAGAGATAAAATAAATAAATAAAATTGACTTATAGTATAAGAATGTGGTTATGGCCGGTTCTTTTTTAGGCTTTACACCTACACAAAACATCGTTCTATTGATAAATTGTCCATTTTTGACGAGTTTGGAGTTTCAAAAGTTTATTACTAAACGAAAATGAAATCTAATCTAATTTTTTAAACAAAACAATGGTATTTTTTTAATATTTCTATAATAACAAATTTTAAAATATTCATGTTGTAGTAATTAAAATTTTTCACTTTTCATTTCAACTTACTTTGTTAAATTATTTCTAATTAATTTTCGTTTACTAATAAACGTTGGAAACTTCAGATGGATCGTTTTTGTTGATTTCAGCCATAGACAGTTGTATTCTAGAAAATTTCTCCAAGTATCATTTAAATTGCCGCAGTAGTTTTGTTCTTATCCTGGCCCCCGTTAAAAAAACTGATTATTGAAAAATCGCGTTTAAAGTTTTATAACGATATTTTTCTTTCACTTTTCGGGACTTGCCATCAATCGGCGATGCCGGCAACATATAACACACCTTTGTACATTCATTGTACGTACTATATGATGTTAAAATATGCACTAGAAAAAATTAATTTTTTTATCATTCTAGACCAGAACACCCCCTTGAATACAAATACATATAAAAAAGAATCAATTTTTTCAGTCCAAATTACAATAATTAGCATTGAAAAGTACTGCAATCATTACAGTTTTCTGAAGTTAAAAACGAAAAAAAATGATGAATGATTTTTTCTTTCCACTAGCTTGCCTAAACTGATCGCTTGGTCTAAACATTTCGTCAATTTTACGAGGTCTAATTTGTCGCAAGATCGCAGTTGCACGAAGACGCTGGTTCGTTTCCGGAATCGCAAATTCGACCCAAATATCTCCAACATTCTGAACGAGCCGCTGGCACGTAAATGCGAACGAATTGATCAAAATTTGGACGTCGATATCTAAGCGCAAAGGGCATAAATCGAGTAAGACGAAGATCGCAGGTTCACACGCTTTCTTTTCCATCATTGCGAAGACGCTCTGTTTATACGCGTGAAAAGAAAAGTTGTTGTCACGTTACGTGAGCAGAAACCCGGTATTGTTATAATTATAACTCGTCGATAATTACGAAGACATCAAATAGTACTAACCGTTTCATACAATTGAGTTCCTCCACACATTTTTTTTAATGTTTAGATGACTAAAAATGCAATATAAAAAGATTCACTAAAAAAGAAATAAATAAATAAATAAATTATTATAAAAGCTTCCACTTGCCACATAAAAAATTTTTTCGAAACGAAAGAAAATACCTACGCAAATTTGAAAATAGGCTTACACGAACAAAAGAATCAAAATAAAGCAACCGGTTTGCTAACAAAAAAACATTTCAAAGAAACAGTAATTATTTTGCCTTAACGACACACGTATCCAGTATTATTCGTTGCAATCTTTCGGAGAATCCCACGTTATATAACATAACATATTTGTATGGGTAATGTATTCGTACAACTGCACTCATTATACGAGACACATTCGACCGGACAAAAAGTGATTACTTTGTCATTAAACAGTGACTAACGTAACGTCATTGCAGCGGTTGAATGGAGATTCATCGCTGAGCAGACTATTAAAAGATACGTCGAATCAACAATGCATCGTAATTCTCGCGTACAGACTTGAGAAACTGGCACGATCAATCGATTTTCCTAGAAATGTAATTCATTCGAGTTCTCCATAGTAACCCAATTAGGAAACCAACGGACGGGGACGGCTCTGCGCGAGATACCAAACTTAGATACTCTGATAATTCAATGTTTGAACCCGACAGTATGGTTCATTGCAAACAATTCTGTCCATGATTTTGGACAGTGATGAAAATTAATAACGATTTATCGTTTAAACTGATTTTCACAAGAAATTGCAAATTCGATAGTAACTTGAATGTTTTATCCAAAAATCGGAAGCTTATAGTATTGAGATTTTTTTTCTGTTTTTTTTTTTTTTATGTTAAATAATGTGCAAACCTTGAAAAGCGAATGTACGAATACATGTCCCGCTAGCAACACACCATATTTCACACGATATTCAATTACTCTCAAAGATTTATGCACAAGATGAAAAACTTTCGAGCAATTTAATCTTCAAGAAAGTGCTTCAAAGACATTTTCTGCACTCAAAAACCTGGACGCGCGCCTCTGGAAATTTATTTTACTGCCGATTGCAAGCAACGCTGACGTTGGTGTTATTATTGACGGTGAGAGCGCGATTAATTGAAACAAGAATAATCAGCGTAGCGAGGACAACGAATGGAAAATGCCGACGGGAATTAAAGCGGGCGTTGACGAGTGTCTGCGAGACCCCCGGCGAAGATTACATCTTAATACGCGTCGAAAAGAATTTCAAATGAGAGTGCCCGCCAACGGATTAAGCGTGGTATTAATAACCATTAAGGGGCCGAGACCCGCTAAAATTTGACCGACAATTTCATTACCGCAACAACAGCACATCGTTCTCTTTTTGTCTTATCTTTTGATGTTGTTGTTTGTTATTATTGTTACCATCCGTCCAGTCACTACTTTCAATGTCAGTATTATTGTTCAATGTCATCACGACATTGCAGTCATTATTGTCAAGTATGATAATAAATAAAAGGACACTGTAACAGACTTTTTTTGTTTTTTAACTTTCACTACCAATCAACTCATCGTTATAGTTGTTTAGCTTCAACTATGTCACGACTGCATTGAAAATAAAGTCAGCTCTATACTTGATTGACAAAGCAAAGCCACAATCGCTTGAGGTAAAAATATATCCAATAGTAACACCGTCACAATTACTCACTACGTTCACATACACGGAAAAAAATAACTTAACAAATTCAACTAGTTTCCTACTAATCTAATGACCGCACATCCGTAAAGTAAATTTTACTCTACTGTCCTTGTAAAATTATTCACCAAGGATGAAAATATTAGCCGCGATGACTTTCGAACTCTATACCTCTTATTCCATAGCTGCTTTTTTTTTTAAACACGCTGCTCCCAACACTCACTGTCGACAAGACGTTTAACTTTATTCACTATTTCTCTCGATGGCAGTTACGGGAGGAAATAGTACATTAATGCCGAAGGCGTCACAGCGCCCGAGGCTAGTACGATACTTTTCACAACGCGGGAGCGGGACGAAAGTGAAACTTTGCCTCCCGTGGATACGAATAGTTCCACTTTTGTCCGCTCCCTAGTTGCGAAAACAATTTTCACCCTGTGCTCTGTAATATTTAGTGCACTTAGTGCAATGATTACAGGATTCTTTGTGTATATACGTAAGTAATTAGTAATACGTGGAAATATTATAGTAAAAGGTGCGACTCTAGAATTGCGCCGTCAATAAATTAGTAGGAAACTGAGTATATACTACGTTTTTTTTTTTTCGTGTATTTTGATATTACGTTCATAATAATGACACGAGTTGTAAAATAAAAAAAAATAAAATAAAATGTATCGATTAAGCAAAGTGCCGTTGCAACTTGTTGATCAGTTTAAAAAATTTATAATCGACCGTAATAACTTGATCATGGTGTGCAATTAAAAAATTGAAAAATTAAAAAATATTCGAACATCGAATCACGAAATGAAATTCATTTTAAACTTTTTATAATATCCTGTCTTTAAGAACTAAGAAACCTGAATTTTAAATTATTTACATTGCCAAAATAGTTTTCAATATTTCAACTTTTCCAAGTAAAATCAAAATTCAACAACAACAACGACAAATTTAATTTTACACAACGCGTTGCCTCGCGAATAATTTACATCAGTCCATTATGTCGTTAAGATATTCTATCTTCGAGGCATTTCGTACAAGAGATATTTCGACTTTGAGATGCTTCAGCTAGAATACTTTGTCGCGTGAATATTTCCTGCGGGAAATGGCATCCTAATACAGCGTGTTTTATTCGCCCACAATCGGTAAGAGAATTACATTTCAAATTCATATCGAATTCACATTTCGCCGATACTTTTTACCTTGTTCCACTCGCCTTAAGAACATTTGTAACGTTATCTTCGTTGGTTTCAATTTTCAATTTCTCGGTTAATTTTACTCACCCACTTTTTTTGCTACACTTTTTTCTAGACAAAAAAAATTTTGTGAATACATAAAAAAAAAAAATGTTGAAAATTATACAAAAGAAAATCTTCAAATAAGTGAATTATGTTTATTATAAGTGATATCCACTTATTATGAGATTAATCCACTTTTTATAAACTGAATTTTTTATTTTATTGTTGTGAATGTAGGTACAATTTCATTTTCTCAGTGTAAAAATAGATTCAAGGTTTTCCAATATCCAGTTATTGTAATAAAGTCGTTGGAGTAAATAATGTATCTCTACGCAACACCATCATAATTACAATTTTCAATTACCAACGACGACTGCTGACTAATCAATGATTAGGGAAACCGAGCTGACCAGCAGTGCGCGATCGGTATAACCTGTTTAACAATATACCAAAGGGCCAAAACAGGCAGCTAACGCGTCCCGTTCGATCGCATTCCATCTACGAATGAGTGCGTTTGTGCCCCCCCCCCCTCCCTTTCCCTTCTGCCGTAGCTTTACGTAAGAATGACAAATGTCAACGCGAGACATGCTCAAGTAGAGACAGTCCACTAAATACAACTTACCGAAATTATCAAAGTCCATAAGGTTATCCAGATAACAGTTTTATCTGCAAGAAGATTTACCTACACTTTTTCAATTTAAACATTAATTAACATTATAGAAACATGTTTATACACCTCAGAGGTAAATAGGAGGAATGTAAATTAGCCAGACAGCAACATGATCTCCTAATTCCAAAACAAATAACTTCAATAAATGGTGGAAAGAAGAATGTTATTTCAGTAACATATACATTTAATGAAGGCATTAATTCAAATTCTGAAATTCGAGTAGTGCTAATTTTTGTGAAAATATGTGGGACGTCTTGAAACGAAAATTAAAAAAAAAAAAAAAAAAGAAATCAAACGAACAAATAAAGGTCAACATTTTCAAAAATGTTGAGTTTTTATTTTTCTGTTTCCAATTTGAATAATTTTCACCTTCAAATTAAATATGCCTGAATCTATATGATATTCAAAACCAAACCACTGAGTTTTAAAATTTTTGTTAACGTCACCCGCACGTTTATCAATTTGTTAGTATAGCTATAAATTTTACATAACTTAAACTTTACATTTTCATATTTTGTTAGAAAACCATTCATATCCAAAGCTGCCCGACACATTCTTGGCATGGAGTCAACCAATGTTCACGGACTCTGTTAAATTCAAAGCATGTCCGCTTTTTAAGTGGCGTCTGATTTTCTACCATATTATTCAATAGACTCGAAGTCTAACAGTTGCGAAAATGACTTTATCATATTAAATCTTTAACTAAATTTACTTTCCCTTTTCAACTTGCATGTTTACAAATGGATTCGTCCTTCGAGACTCGGCGATCAGTAACCGTTAAAGTGTGAATTTCTTTCACAACACTGCTCTTTTTCTCCCAATCGAGACATTCAACTAACTTTCTTCATACACTCTAAATTACGCCAATAAGATTTATTCAAACATGTGTCGGTAAATACTTGATTAAATAAATAATAAAAATACCTTGAATTCAAAATATTTATACGATTGTTTATGCACGGAAAAAAAAAACCAGTCGATTCTAAATTGAAACATCGCCTTTTTCAAAGTTAAGTTTCATAGGCTATTGAAGTATCTTAAAATTCAATAAGTAAGACAAAGTAAAATGTATTTGTTTACATTTGCTGTAAACAAAGATAGAAAATGATAATTCAGTAGCCTATTGTAGGAATGAAAGCATAAAATTGTCGGCTTTATCAGCCGAAACTGAAAAGATTATCTTCTAGGTAATGTTTACTGATAAACAGTTGATATTTAGCTTTCGATTCCTCGAGACTCGTAGGATAATCCTATGAGCTTAAAGAATTTTTCCATTGTGTTTATAAACAAATCGTTGATATTTGAGGAAGAATAAACAAAGTTGTGGGCAATAATCGGTAGGGTTCAACTGGTTTTTACTTAACATTTGTATAACTAATAAACTCATTAATTTAACTGCTATGTCGTTTAAAAATTTGTCATATTATTCCTTAAATACCATTTCATAATTGATTAAAAAATGTTTCATTATAAAAATGTTGTATTTGAGGGCAAACAAGTGCTACTTTGCGGCCGCCGAATTAGTACGAAGAACGTTGCAAATCATGAAACGTGATCACTTTGTTAGGTTGATTGAAACAGAAAGATAGTATAAAAACTGACCTGTCCATGGTTGTCGAAACCATGCCTGCTGGCGATGTCGTCGGCGGCTTCTGGTCCATCCAGGATGTGTAGGGCAAACTGGTTGGAGTAAATTGGCGCAGAACGTGGACGCGGCCTCGGTTCCGGCGTGGCCGAGGCGTTGGCCAACAAAATCCCAAGACAAAACAACACGGTCACTCCAAAACCACTCATCGTACACTGCGGAACATTCGAGAACGATTCGATTAATTTCATATGTCGTCTCCAACTAATTTTACCAACGGCTATTATATTATACACATATATATTTTTATGCCATTTCATACGTATAAGCATGCGTGTACATGTACATATGTAAATATGCGGTGAGCTAGACTTTGACAAAAACATTGTCTCAAGTTACTCCCTTCTCCCCTATTCTTTTCCACTCTTAACCATCGTCTTTTTTCTTTTCGATGGCAAAGTTTTTGATTTGTGAAGCGTCACTTTAGATTCATAATTCAGTGACGTTTAAGTGCCTTGTAGCAGCTGAAAATCGATTAAACTTAGATTAGTTTCACAACCAGACCCTAATCTTATTGTTGCCATTTAATACAATTAACTTGCGTGGATGTTAATAGAAATCCATCGCTTATTCATTAAGGAGGAATTTGATCAGATATTGAAATTGCACGTTTACAGTCGAGTAACGATTTCGCAGTGATTAAGATAAAATGAAGATTCAAAATTAAATTTTGTCATATCAGACGTGATGTAAATGTTATTTTTATCCGTATATATTTATAATATATATTAATACTGTACAGGATAAAAATATACATTACTGCTTGTCAGTTCAGTACAAAAATAATTAAAAATATACTCAAGTATACAAAAATGGATTCAAAAGACAAACGAATCATGTCCGGCAAAATTTCCGCCACAAATTTCCATTTGTTTAAAGGATATTAACTTTGGATAAAACAGAAGCGCTGTTACAACGCAATGACTTTATAAAGGTAAACAAATTACTTTTCTAGTTTCTTCATGTGTTATATTAAACTTCACTAATTTCCAATCTTCCGCAAGGCTTCGTTCGGAATCAAATTTATGTTATAAGGTATTCTCTAAGAG
>JABFOV010005176.1:0-12522 GCA_022817685.1 Aradophagus sp. ZL-2020
AAGAGAGATGTAAGGGAGTCGCGTGGGCTGGGAAATGTGTTAAATAGACAGTTTTAAATTATTAATGGTCGGCAAGAAAAATCTCCATTTTTTAATGGGCAATAAAGTGAGTAAATATCCCCGCTTACATCAATAAGAAAAAAAATGAAAAAGGGTCCAAGAAAATTCTCTTTTTTGAAAAAAAAAAAAAAAAAAAAAAAAAAAAAAAAAACTAAATAGTAAAAGTTACTACTTGAATAATAAAACCATACAATTTACTCAGAAATGTTTACTATGTCATTGTCCTCTATAACCGACATCGTAATTTTAAGTCAAAAATCAGCAAAAAAAAACACCTGTTATAATGTATTATCACATTCCATTCAAAAATAAACATACTATTAAATTATTAATATTTTCTGCTGACCAATCTCTTCAAAAGTCCTATCAAACCCCAGAAATATTCAAAGTCCCCTCCAATGCAAACTTCAAAAACGTCCGCCCCCCCAGCAAAAGAAATTCTTTCGCTCGTCGCAACAAACGACGTCGCGCGATAAGCATCAGAATTAGCTGATCCCGATTGGCCTTTCGGCGAGTGGCGCGCGAAATTAGAAGCGACCGGCCGAGCGCCGCTTACGTCGCCTCGGATATTTATTTTTTCCACCTGTCTCCTCTCCGTATGATTGTCTTTTCGACACCGGCCGTCGCTCGGCCCTCTGTTTCTATCTGTTCGTGAAAGTCACTTGCCTCGCGCGGCTTCTAAAATAAGCTTACAGTGAAATAACTTTGGCCGGCGTCGACGCGGCCGCTCGGCCGGTCTCGCTCGCTCGAGCATAAGAATGCGCGTATGTGCGTGCGTACGCGCAATCCGGTATCAGGTGCGTACGCAGTGCGTCATCCCGATAGGATCTCGGCTCGGACCAACGCAGGGACTCGGCCACCTGAATATTCCGCCCACTTGCTACGTCCGTCTCACGCTTAAGTAGCTCTCGGACTCGATCTTCCGCCATCTTCTGACGTTTTAAAACGATTTCAAATGCACTTTGCGCCGCAAATAATTACGGCAATTTATTCCAACGACCGGAAAGATAACGACTCTCCCCGGTGAACCCCCCCGTCTCCTCGCACCTACTCCCTCCCCCCACTCCGCTCCCCAGCCCCGTTTATCCTCGCGCCGATTGACGCTCGCGATTATTTCGCTCGCTTTTCATTGCCGATTTTTGCCGATAAGCCCGCTCCGACGGCGTTGACAGCTCGATAATAAAGGGATCAATTTATGGGGTGTAATGGGGTTGCTTCCGCGGCAGCGCGATACCGCCTTTTAATACGCTGAATTATCGAATACGCGGCCAACGTCTTTTACGAGCTTGGATTACGATCGTCCCGCCGGCTCGACTTTTCAATTATTTTCAGCCGCGTTCGCGCCTGTTGATACAGATATTTTATTGCTTATTCCGGGGGTTAAATTACGGTTGGCGATAGCGGCGACGGGGAAACGCGCGGACGAGATTAAGGTTGCGCTGCTGGGAATTGAAAATAGTTGGAAAGTGGACGTGGTTTGTTTATTCGGCCGAAGTAATTTGTTGGATAGGTTGTTTTAATTATGATCCGAGACAGTGAGTCGATGTTACGGAATTAATGACCGAAGTGTATCGGCTACTGACCGGCGGGGATAATTGCCTTCGTATATAAAGCCGGGTGGAATGTACGTGGTCGAGTGTTGCGCGGTTCGAGGATCGGCGTTTCGCATTCCGATACTATTCCGATCGAATTGCGGATCTTTTATTGTTGAATTTTGATTGTCAAGAAAAATGGGGTTTTGATTTGCTGAGCCGATGTTTTCTTTTTAGTTTTGCTTTGATGAAATTTCAATTTTTGTGAATGATAAAATTCCAAATCCCATTCAGTACCGTACTTGGAGTACAATTTATTTGGATTAAACAACATTTTTAACATTTTCATGTAATTCACGTAAATTGTTTAATCCGAATAAACTGAAATATATTGAAATATTAATAATAAAATATTTTACTTTTGTATTTACCCTTCTTGTTAAATGTTCATCTCCTTACATTCAAAATTAATCGATGTTTCAATTCAAATGCTAATAAAAGTTGTAATTTCTTTGCATGTGAAAATATTGGAATAAAAATTTAAATATTTTTTAATCATGATTTTTGCATGTTTGAGATCAATTTTTAAATGTGATAATCGATTGTTATTTTGAATGATGTATTAATATTAAATTGTAAAAAACAAAGAAGTTCATAAATCTATATATTTTTCTGTCAACTCACTCAGCTGAATCGATCTCTCTCAATGCATACTCATAAATTACAATTATTATATCTCTAAAACTTTTATAAATAAACACAAAACAACAATTACTGATACAAAACTATTGCAAGCTTAAAATTCACAAGCCGTTATGATATCCAGTTCAAAGAAAGGCGTGTTGATTTCGGAGCGTCAGACGTCGAGCAATTACGAGTCATGGCGTGTTCGATCGGTAACTCGCTTCTTGCTGCGATTCCTCGATTAGATAAGCTAATGCTTATCGCCAAAGTCCGTACTTGATCTTCCTCCGAAGAAGCAATCGAGTGGCAAAACTGCTCCGCCATTGTTTTCGGGGCGCACGAGCAGTGCGTATCAATCAATCGTTATCGGCTATCGATCAATTGGACACTCGACGAGCACCGGGTTCTCGTGGATCAACAAGTGCTGCGATCATTTCGCTACGCGCCGCTTACTCAGATTCAGAATTTCATCGGCCAAAGAAAAAAAGAACCGACATACATTTTTTTCGGGTACCTAATTGAAACGTTATATGATTCTCATATATACCACATATACAGCAGATATACATATTGAATATATGCAGCGTATATGTGGTGTTTACATACATATGTTACTATACATGTGAAATACACTAAAAACACAAGTGTCTCAATCATCAAAAACGTTTTAGAATAAAATACTTATTTCCGGAGAAATGTAGAGTATAGCTCTAGATATGTGGCATATATTATGTGGTAAAAATTGCAGAATGTGTACGGCATACATGCGGCATACAAGCTATATATGCCAGATATATACGTGCATATATATAGTATATATGCGGATCATATCACATTTTACTTGAGTAATTTATTGAAACATCATTAACCGATATTTCCTACGAATAATGCGGACCATTAACAGTTATTGTCCCCGGTTAATGAAAGACCAAGTCGGACGAGCAGGTAATTATTGTACGCACACGTAAGTGTAAAATTATAATAGCCAGTAAAACGGTTCGAGCCCGCAAATGAAATATCTATAAAATCCTCCATCTAGTTTAACGTTTTATAGGGATAATATATAAAACTGAGCCGCAGACGGAAAAAGTGGCGTCGTAAAACTCGGTGCCTTACATTGCCTGACATTTCTCTATAACTGTGCACGCTCGCCCGCGCGCGCTCTTATAATTACCAAGCTCGAACAATATCGTTATCGATATTGAGTGCATCCTTATTGCGCGATAAACGAAGACTGTTCCGACACCGCGCGAAGCCGTGTTATTTGCGCCGATGGATTTTCAAAACAGTTAAACGACGACAAATTGCAGGCAGTTGAGATTTCGTAAAAGGGAAATTTCGTATTCACACGAATGATAATTTTATGTCATTGGGGAATAACGAGGGTGAATGAGAAATGTTACGAATATTTTGGGTTGGAAATTCATGATGAAGTATCTGTTTTACTAATGTAAGGCTACTTAAAATAAGGAATTTAAAAAAAGCACTTAAAATATGATGTTTAAGAAAAAGAAATAGATTAAAACAACTTGAAATAAGAAGTTACAGAAAAAATAGTTGAAAATTGTAAGTACTTTGTAAAAAAATATTACTTTTTCCAGTGATTAATTCAGTTTTATCGATCACATGTTCGAGGTGTCAATTCCACGAAAAATAAGTACACGCTAATAATGCCGGCATCTCGGCTTTTCACGATGGAATTCTCGGAACGTAAATTTCGTCGTAGAAACTGGAGATCGCGAGATCGAAAAAGCCCGGGAAAGTGGTATCTAGATAATTGTGCGCGCCGGTATATCGCCGCAGGTAAATGTAAACACGGCGCGCACACGCATTACGGGCCTGGTAGCGCGAGCAGGCGCGGTTTACAGGTCGCGGTTGGTGGTAAAACCGTGTACCGTGGCAGCCGTTTTATTACCTCCCACACAGGCTGACGAATAGCCAGCGCCGATCGCGCGCTCGCTTCGCAAATTATACCGCGATATGACATATTTATTTGGGCCGCGTGAAATTCATTGGCGGGCGTGCAAAAGTTACGCGATTTATGTCCATGGTGCCGCGAACTTTCCACAATTTAGCTAGTCGTTAGCGATAGAACGCTACGGTGTAATTTAGTACCCGCAAAGGCGTTTTCTCAGCCCGAGGATCGTCGAACATAATCAGATAGGTTAAACGGTGCCTTTAATTTGTATTATCGCGGACTAGATTTGCGCAAGGATTTATGTTGTTTATTTAGTTGCTAACGTAATTGTTAATTATTTATATTGATTAAAACAATCAAGAAAAAATTGAAATTAAAATTTTTATTCTTATCCGACAAAAATTTTTCGCTATTTCTGAAATATAAACGCTGATTTTTTTTATTTTCAGTTAATTTTGTTTTCATTTTTATATTATATTTCGTAATGTAATTGTTAATCATTAATTTAACGCAAATTCAAAAAGAAATAAAAATTGAAAATGTCATTATTGTCCAACAAATTTAGACCCATTTATCTAAAATATGATTGCCGTTTTTTGTTCTCCTTTTTTTTGTTTTTTTGTTTTTTTACATATTTATTTATTTGTATTTGTATTAATTTCTGTAATTTGATTTTTGATGTTTTTTTGTTTTTCAAGCTGTTGATATAAAATGATCCTGAATAGTTACGTGAGAGAGGTATTTAAGCTTGTTGCTGATATTGAAATGTATGCAAATAAAGATCGTTTAATGAGAAGCAAATTAAAATGCGCGTAAAATGTACATTATTAATTGACAATATTGTAAACATAAATTACTTTCACCCGTGTTTTCGCTGTAAATGGAAATGCAACTGTTTCGTGAAGTATGCACGCGACTTAATTCACGCGACGTTCACCTGTCGCGCATTGATATGCCGTGCATACGAAGGTTAAAGAAACGTTTTGAAATGTTTTATTACCTCAAGTAATTATACATTGTGCAATGCAAACTTCAGTTTTGGTTAAGTTTTGATTAGAATATTGTCAACTTTTCATCGGCTTTTTACAATATTATAATGCACTTAAAATGTACAAGAAATGCACGAAAAAAAAAAAAAAAATTAAACCACAATTGAAACGTACATTGCTCACGTTAATAATTTTTGTATGTATATATAAACGAAAAAGTTTTAATGCAAAAGGAGAAAAAACAACCAAAAGAGTGAACGATGAATAATAATAAGAAACAAAGAAAAGCTCGCGGACGTGGAAGTGCAATAACGTAGTCGTTTTTACGACCGTCTTGTACTATGATTACCACAACTCTGGCTTAAATATCTTCCTAAAGTACAATCCACACCTGCGAAGAAGTTCGCCAGCTCGATGACGCTAATTGCCACGTTAATTGCTCTGTCCACGATGATCTTTGGCCGGCGCAAATAAAATATCATCCTCCACTAGCCGTCAGACTTCATATTTTTTTTCTATTTTAAACCAACTATAAGCTTCGATTCGACCATTATGTTTCGTCGGCGAACTTTAACAATAAATCGTTCTAACTACGTGGATTTATATTAATTACCAGTCATGGTAATTAATACTGAGATCAAGTACCAGTCGTGCACCGAGAAAAAATTTATCAGTTGGAACAACGAAATTTTATAGTTAAAAAATGTTTTAACTGCGATGCTAGTCACCATTACTCAAAATTTGAAGCTCAATTTAAATTTGAACTCAAATTACACATAAAAAGCTGGTCCGAAATAATTAAAAAATTTAACAAAGTTCAGACATTTATTTACATAATTGCTTAGAATTACGTCACAAAATATTAAATAAATAACATATTTTAATAGATACATAAATCAAAATAAATCATTATCAATCAATTGTATCATTAATAAACATATTGGATGTTCGAAGTTTAGAAGTTTTCATTATCAAATATTTGGGATATGTCGGGAAGAAAATATGCTATTTATAAATAAATGAAATGAATAAACTAGTTCATAACTTTTTATCAAGTAATTGGGAATAATTCTTGGAGTCAGTGTCCAATTCTGCTTTTCAACTTCTTACTTTTCAACTAAGTAATCGTTTCTAACATTAAAAAAAAATTGTTTGTTTTTGACCTCACGACCGGATATTGCAACGAGTCCCTCAATCGATAATCAATCTTCCATAACGATCCAATAAATATAAAACACTCGGCCATCGTGATTCATTTACATTTTCACGCAGCTGACTCGTGCATTGCGACACGGCATTATCGCGATATTTATTTGCAGTCAGTGGCGAGGCGCAATTAATAAATCACCGTGAAATCATAAAACAAAAGCATTAAGGCCGCCGCGAGGGTGGACGTGATAATCGGTTACAACTGCGTTAGGCGAAGCGATAACGTTGCCGGGCCGTCATTGGCCGGCCGACGGATCTAATCGAATGGAAACGCGGATGGGGCGCGAGTGGTAATATATGCTCCCGGAACAGAATCGAGCGTTGGCCAACTGGGTCGTGATTAACGCCCCGGTGACTCGCTTAGTGCCCACTTTGTACATCATCATCGTACGGAGGAGGTCCTCGGACGCGGGCCGGCGAACAAATGACCGTTAAATAAAATACGCGGTCATTATCGCAAATCACGCGCGATAGACCGTGTGGGACGTTTGAGAGTTCGCGCGGCTCGCGTTACGACCCCCTCGAGGCCGCGTGATGGGAAAAGCTGTCCCCGAGACAAATCAGTGACGCGAGGTGAAATATACGTCACGTAAAGTCGACGCGGCTTCTTCAAACGGATCTTCGTTATCAGTGATTTACGCGCCGTGCCTCGGAATGCTGCTTCAGTTCGTAATGTAATCGTTTATGGGGTTCGTTTCCTTCGTTTCCCCGTAAGCTTTTATTTTCCTTCGAGAGAGAGTTGTAGAAATAATTAAAATTCACTGCTGACGATCTGGCGAAACTTTCGAGCGTCAAATATTTACTCCGTTTGGAATTTTGTCGAGACCACACCGAAGGGTGAAAGTGTGATTACTTTTGGTGTTTTGGTCTTTGAAGGGTGTACAACTTTTGCGAAAACTGAGGATCTTTTCTAATTCGTTGTTTGTCGATACGTCTTAATGTAGGTAGGTAAATTTCGATACGTGTCGGTGTGACGTTTTCGATTGTTCGTCAATATATATCGGTAAACGTCATGTTTAAATACTACATAAATTCAAATTGTGTTGATGAAACGTTATCATTCAGAGGGTATAAATCTACATTGAAATGTTAGTTTTATAACATCAATTAGTTGTAAATGAATAATATTATTTATATATGATGATTTCCAGCGTTCATGATGTGATTTACGAAAATTCTAATTATCCATCTATAAACAGTGTGATGTTTCTGTATGGTCTTGACAATAATACAAATACGTGAGGGTACTATAATCTTAATCTTTCCTCGAGCTAGACTATTCACGCCTACGACGACACTTTGAATAATCTACTGTGATGTAATTGAAATCTCAAACTGCATTGAAATGAACCGCGCGTGATGACTTATGAAATGCAGTTACAATCCAAATGAATGGTTGAAGATGTAAATAACAAGCTTATTATTTTAACAGTATCATTTTACGTCGAATTTCTAAAGATAATTAAGCTAAAATATAGAATTTTATGATTCTGCCGCTGCAGTTGGATGGAAATAAAACGTTCGCTTGTTTACATGTATATAAACAAGTAAATATAAATATAAATTTACACTTACTTTTAAACTGCCACGTTTTTCTTTCAACCGCATGCGGGTACAACGCGGTATTACGAGCAAAATTCATCTGCCAAACAACATTATCTTATAATCTTAAAACAAAATTAAATAATGGCAATGATAAAATATATGCTTCTTACTTCATTTTTCAAAATCTTTGTTTCAGTTTTTGCGTAATTTTTATATAATATTAAAAAAAAACCTTTCTAGTACGTTTGACAATAATGATGACAGATAAGGCAGTCGTTGAAATTCATTTTTTAACGCAAAGATATATATAGCTTATATATAGCTTATATATAGCTTATATATATTTAGTACACATGCCAGATATATATCAAACATGTATGCGACATATATACTAGGACAAATAGGATGACGACGTATATATTTATTTGTGTATATCGCTTATATGCGGTATATATGTGGTATATATGCGGATCATATCACGTTTTACTTAGTTGCTTGATCACCAAATATAATGAAGTAAATTCTGACGTATTATGATGAATGTTGTCATAAATGTAACCACGCTTCTTTATTACTATCATTTTCATTTATTATTCACGATCAACTTTTTCAAAGTCTGGAAGCTAGCTGAATGAAGAGACAAAGAAATGAAAATCTCATAACTGACTTGCGTTTGGTTGAAGGCGGCGCAACGTTTGAGACAGGTGCTCTAAATTTAAAATGTTTCGCGTGCACGTGAACGACCGGGACACCGGGCTCCAGTTCGTCATTCTGCCGCCCTCGAGTTGCGTCGCTTCGATTTCTATTAAGCAGCTCTTTTTCGGGTCGTTGTAAAGATGTTTATCGGCCGCAAACACGAAACAGGCTGGTATGCATCGGCGTAATCATGTGCCACATAATTTAACAGCCCGATTATCGTCAATTGAAACAGATGCATTCGAGGTGAACATTTTTTTATTTTCATTTTTGCATCCAAGACATTAATCCACGTTCAATGGTCAGCCCGTGTTTCGTTTGTTTGAAGAGTATCCTTCGACTAATAACTACACCGGCGAATTATATGCAAATGCGTATTTGTTAATAAGTAAGAGGTTCAATACATTTGTGGTGCAAATTGACGAAACATTGAATTTTGAAATTTGTTAACATTGTCATTAGATGAATTTTAAAAAATGTCGAAAAAAATTTTCAACATTGATTAAGAGTTTAGAAGATATATCACATTATTTCCTTTTTGCAAAAGATGTCGAGTAAGTAAATACAAAATTCATCTCACATCAAAAAAAACCATAGTGCAAAGTACTGCAACTGCATATTGCAAGAAACATACATCTCATATTGTGACTTAAACCCATCATTTTGCGCAGCAAGTTTGGCCCACCTGAGTGGTTGATGGCGCTTTTTTTAATTAAATTGTAATTAATTTTCAAATTACTATTTATAATCTATTGATAACAATATAAAATAAGTACATGTTTAAATAATATATGTAATGTATGGTACAATATGATTAACTCAGTACAGCAAGTAATTTTACAAGTCATTATTCGAATGCAAAAATTGATAGCCCAGACTTCAGTCTCCGAAGTTGGAGGAATTTTTCAAACTGTCGTGATTGAAAGATAGGTACCAGGAAATTCGAGCAATTTAGAAAATCATCGACAAATCCCGGGATCTAATAATGAGCCGCGTAACCACTTGTCGAGCGTAATGAGGTAGGTGCGTCGCTTTCTTATCACGGTCTAATGTCACGTTTTACACGGCGGGCGTATGCTTGTAATGCGCGCATGTACTTGTAATCAGCGGTCGCGGAATGAATCTTATCCGCCGCGTCCGGTTTCGTTACAATTTTCAATTACACATTTGACGTCACAAATATTTCTGACTCCCGTTTTCCTTTAAAGTGCGATTTTATTGATCTCGATTTCACACATCTGAAAGTTATTTTTTCACGCTATCGTTTCTTGTATCAACTATTTTTGCAATGACAGAATTAATTTTGGTATAGTGATACCTTTATAAATGCTTTTTTCCTGCACTTAATATGCTTGAAGAAATTACTGGCGATTGTGAATATTATCTTAAAATACCCGTGATCAGATCCAATTAACAGATCTCAGACAAAAATGTGTCGCAAGAAACTATTTTGATATTTTTCTGTTATTTTTATATTCAATTTTTAGCGATGATGTTTGCGACGTTGAAACGGAAAGAAAAAATTCGAAAAACGTAATCTTTCACTTTACGTTTCAAGACATCGAATATAAAGCACATTTCAAAACTTTAAAATAGTATAAAAGAAAAATTTTAAGAAAAAAGAAGTAAATGAATTTTTTCTCCCATGTTATACAAATTGAAATTATATTTTTTAGTCAAGTCATGATTCAAAAAAAATTTTGATTTTACCCGTTGAATAGTCGGATTGTTAGTAGCACGCATTAAATATGATCGCGATGATACGTAGTAACAGTACACTTAATTACCGCGTATTTCAACGAGAGTCGCTCGCTTCAAAATTGCATTAATAGCCGATCGCTATTTCGATTAACGTCCACTTTGTGCGCCGCACAAATGCGTGGCACGTTAACGCCGTTCGTTTTGCACCTCGCGCTGTTTTGTCACGCGCACTTTCTTTCGATTAATCTGCGCCGAGCGAGCGAATTGATAAGTGTAAGAAACCGTTGGCAATTACACGCCGTTGATGATTTGCCGTGTTTAAAGACCGACCAATACAAAGGGGCCGAATCGTGTCGAAGAAACTGATTAGTGAAAAAAAGGAAGTGGTTTAGTTTATCGAAAACAATTATCTGTTATTGAAAGAAGCAGCTCCTGATTATTGATTTTATTATAATCTACCGTGACTTAATCATACAATTTTAAAAATATATATTGAAAGTTCCATAATTTCAATCAATATTAAAATGATATTGAAAATAAGAAAAAAGAATGAAAAATGTTAATAGAATCGTTAAAGAAATATGTTATTGAAATCAATGAATGAAAAATATATTTTAAAGAAATTTTGCAAACTTAAAAAGTATACATAAAATATATAAATAATTTAAAACATTTTTGCAATAAAATAAAAATTATTTGCGATTGTCAAAAAGTATTTATAGTTTGCATGTAATTTGAAGGCAATTTGAATTAATTTTGGCAAAATCAATCGATAAAAAATGTCGCTAATTACTGTAAAATGATGTATTTGATTCAATTTTCGTTTGCTAATAAATGTAGGAAACTTCAAAACATAAATTCATTGACAATACGAATATTTCGGATCATTAACTTATCCTGCTCAATAAAAAAATTAATCTCGCAAAAACATGTGTCAAGTTCTTCAAAACGTTAATTTCCCGACCGAAATGACCGTTTCCCTGAAACTAGAAATAAATCACAAAGCAAGCGTGCTCCCCCTAAGGACGACACTCTGAATGAGTCTATAAAATGGCGACCACGACTGCGCGTGGGTGCGGCGCATTTATTTTCATCTCGGAGACCAATGCCACCCTCGTGTCATACATTAAACGGCCTTTCTTTACAAGCCACGTGTTGTTTTGAGGTTGACGCGAGTCTACAACAACGAGACAGTCAAACCTGAGACGGCCGGCTCAAGCGGCTCGTTGCTCGGCGATATTTACGAGGGTGTAGTTATGTACGTCGTGTACCCACTTTGTTGTACAAAGAAGCGTCGTTGGCCGACAAAAGACGGGACAAACGACGGCGCGCCGGTAGCGCGACTGACCGTCCACGTCGGCCCGGCCATTAGTCAAGCGCAAAATGACCGTGTCCAAATATTGTCGGCGAGGGTGTAGCGAGCCCGCTCGGCCAACGACGTGTAACGAGCCGCCGGCCGTGAAAAGCTCCCCATTCACGCCGGCACAATGCCGCTACATCATCCAATAAACTTTTGATAAACATCGACATCACAACAACGCGAGCCGCGCGACGTTAAATATCGCGGGCCATTAATCATACGCGACGTTCGTGTTTGTTTCCCGCCGTTTATCCGCCTCGCTCGTCGGAGCTTATTAACAAAGACGGCGCTGTTGCGCGCTTAGGACGTATAGGTTCTTTAGAATTAATCCGCGAGTAAACGAGGGTGCGCGAGATTGCAAAAAGTAGTCTCTATTACTTGAATTAAGAAGGTTGTTTTGAACTACTCGTTTCGCTGAAACTTTTCTTTCAAATAGTTTTAAGATACTTGTTTGTTTGAACATTTTTAATCAAGTAACTTATTTTTTTAAAACTTATTATTTTGAGTAGTTCATAAGAAATTGCTTTTTATAGTGTGAAAGGTCGATTTTGTGTAGGTTTAATATAAATTGAATATACTTGTAGGAAAATAATACTGAACATTGAGACAAAGATTTTATTTACATCAGGCAATTTTGGTTGAACCATCCAAAATGAAGGGTTGGTATTTGATTGAATGAAACAAACCCTTTTTCTCAATGAAAAATGTACTATGTATAATAAAAGTCGAATAAACCGTATATCCCAATTAATAAAGTTGATGAAACCCTGAAGTTAGTTGAGAGTAACGCTTTTATTATCCAATGTGATTGCTCCGTGGAGCATGGTC
>JABFOV010005177.1:0-12522 GCA_022817685.1 Aradophagus sp. ZL-2020
TGTTGGCTTCACAGAATTCTGTGAAGAAAATTATGACTAATATGATTGGCTAAAATTTTCATCAACCAATCAAATTTCTCATAATTTGCCTCACAAAAATCTATGAATCCAACAAAAACGCGCTCAAAGTGTCGCCGAGTTGATGCCGCCTCTAGGCAGTTTCGCTAATAGCCCGTCGAAGCGCTGGCTGTTAAATCCCGGCGCCAAGTATCCTTACTTAGCGATCACAGGAGCACAAGAGAGCCAACCAGCAACGCTAGACTACAACTGCAATCAGCTGGCCACGGGACCGAGGACGCTTCCAATGATTATTTTTCTCTTCAGTCCACGTCTCGACGAGCGTCGCAGCGGTTCAGTGCTCGGGAGCACCTGGGTGATCTCACCGAGGCGCCTTTTCTGTTTGTGAGGTTAAAGTCACGAATCGGTTTTGGAGTCGTTCCTGACTTTGACTCGACGGAGTCGAGGCTTCCGGACCTCAGGATGGATTACATTATGATAAAGGACATCCGAGCGGGCCAAAAGAACATCAACGTAGTGTTTATCGTTTTGGAGGTTGGCCTCACTACTGTGACCAAAGAGAACCGCGAAGTTCGAACGTTCAAAGTGGCCGACAGCACTGCGAGTATCAACGTGTCGATATGGGACGAGCCCGGACAGCTGCTCATGCCGGGCGACATAGTCCGTTTAACCAAAGGCTACGCCTCCGTCTGGCGATCTTGTCTCACACTTTATTCGGGTAAAACGGGGGACATACAAAAGATCGGCGAATTTTGCATGATCTTCAACGAGCAGCTCAACATGAGCGAGCCCAATCCTACCCTCGCGCAGCAGCTCGTTAATCAGGGCAGCTCGGGACCATTGACTAATAGTATCACTAATAATGGCAATGCCAATAGTGTGTCAGGTCCAACAAGCAGGACTCAAATAGTACGTTTGTATTATTGTATAGTCTATCAATAATATGTTAAGAGTACATTATTACTGTGTTAACATTATGTTGTCAATGTATTAACAATATATTGATAATAATATATTGTTAGCATTTTGAAATAAAAATAAAAATTATTTTATCTTTCAAGAGCGATAAAGTTTTCAATGTGGAAATATTTACACAATTTAAACTTGTACAAAAGTTAAATGAAATTTCATAAAAATTGTCTTAATTTATAAAACAAATAAATATTATTACTGAATTGAAGTACTTTATTAAGATCGTAAAATTATCAGATAAATTAAAACACAACAGATGATTTTATACATTTTATAAACCTCTTTAAGTTCATTAATTAATACTATAATCCTTATTTAATAATCGGTAATTCTATTATTATATAATATCAATTAGTAGAAGTCTATGTGGTATATTAATATATAATTTTTTTCATATCTAGCCAAGTCAAACAAACACAACAACTGCAACGTCGAGCACTTCAAGCAGCTCAACGTCAATGAAAAGTGATAACGGTGGTAGCAGTAGTTCTGGATTAACAAGTGGGTCGACGAGATTTGCCAACGAGCCAAGTACAAAAGCTTCTGGAAAGAGTAATGTACGCGGCCGAGGTGGCTACAGAAACAACGGCCGCGCCGATCGCAGATAACACACGAACGAACTTTCAATGGATTCATAAAGTGCGTTGTAATGTACAGCTTTTTTTACGGTTGAAAAAAAAAATTGTCAATGAGAAAGCGATAGATGTATGTACATGAGTAGTATTACTGACATTCGAGTAAATTAATTGTTATTTTTGACGTCTTGTCACAACTGCCAAATTGTGACTTGTGAGTACTGCAATTTTCTTCTTTCTCATACTTGAAGAAAAAAATGTATAAAGTATTTATATTACTTATAAATAATTGTGATGTATAAAATGCGAATCTGTGCAAAAAATTATTATGCATGCTTCTTAATGTCTATATATTTTTATGAAGCAATCGAGCTGGTGTATAGGTTATTGATTTAAAATTTAGCAATCATTGTTTAATTTTGAAGTACAACTTTAAATTTATAAACTTTTTTCTAAGGTTTAGTAGATATTGCGTATGAATATAAGTTAATGTTAATTTATTTATAATAATTTTATTTTATAATAATTATTAAATAATGTCGCTTTTTTGACCATTCAACCATGTATAATCATTTTTTATTTATTTTCCTTTTTCTTAATATTTAAGTTTAATCGAATTTTGTAATTCTTTTTTGTGGCAGTTTATCCTACAACTTAGTACGTTTTCATTTTGTAAAACTCAATAAGTCTGCTGAAAATATTGATAAAGATATTATTAATTTAGTTTAGAAAGAATTGATGTCAATTACCAATTCGACGCCTTGGACGAAGACCATGACATCTCAAATTTTGCTTTAAATTTTGCGTCGAATTGTTCTACAATTTATTAGTAAATATCATGAAAATACGAATATTTTTCGTTTGTTTTTTGTAAAATACTTTGAAATGAAAATAAAATGCTAAGTAATGAAAATTACTGTTATTAAATTATATCAACTATCATGAAGATGAAAAAATGAAAAAAATAAACAAATAAATAACACAATGATATATTATGTATTATTTATACTCATTTAGATACAAAATTTAATTTTCCGTTATATAAAAGATTTCAGATTATTGTAAGAGACATGATTTCTCCAGAAACTAATCTATAGTACTGTTTAAATAAAATTTAAATGTAATTGTTTTTTAATAAATTTTCAATATTGATGTTTTTATTATTAAAGTTGATTGTATGTCCTTAATTATTAAATTTACAGTAACTTTGCTTGTGAATGATTGAATCAAACCATAAAACCAATTTTTTTTCTAGTTTCTTTTTAAATTTAGAAATAATCTTATCACTCAATTTAAGCTTATTATATAACAATCGTTTAATTTTATTTATAAATATCTTAATTATTATTAAATTTATTACATCGAGGTTTTTTAAATATCAGTTGTTGAAAAATATGTATTCAATAATAACTTGAGATACTACTTTTTTCAGTGTTTGCTATTATTACTCAGGTATTCATCTTGATACAAAAATCTATATCGATTACTAAAATGGAAGTTTTAAATTTCGCGTCATAAAATGCAAAGTCCCAGAGTACATCCGATTGGTAGAGAAAGTCACCAGACCTTTACCAGAATTCAGGGGTTGTCAATAAGATACCAAACGTGGGAGCACCTAATATCTTAAGTCATGTTCATGACGCATTCTGACAAGTAAAGTGTTTGATGTGTTTAACATTGACATACACTTATGTCTATACTAAACTCCTTTCAGGAATATCATTTTTCTTTTTAATCGAATAAAAGTTGTTAATCGCAAATGTTACGTATTTACGCAATAATTTCTTCTTCACATTACATAAAGTTCACAATTAAAACCGAAACTTAAAAATGTTACGATCAATCATTGGCTTTCTAGTAATATGTACCTTTTCAAATGTCGGTAAGTGTGTGGTTAGAATATATAATTGTTCGTATTATTTTTAATAAGTAAATGAGAAAAAATATGACTAACGAATGTATATTTGCAGTTTTTGCGACGAGAATAAAAGATATGATTTACACACCTATCAATGGTGTCACAGCTTGTTTTCGTAGACACAATGGAACTCATCAATTCGGTTGTTCTTGTAAGTGTTGACAATGTATTTTAGATTATATTTGTAGAATATTTCATATAAATTTCTTCTGGTTTAAGAAATAACTTTTTTAATTTGGTATACATTTTTAAAAAACAAGACATAATAATAAGCAACAAAGTTTTTTTATTGATTTTAATTTATTAAGTGAATAGCACATAATAGATGTATAAATAATTAAAGTAAATATATGAATCACACCTATCTTTAATAAATAATTTGAAATCATTAATTATTCAATTTTACAGCTGAAAAGTCAGGTAGTGTAGGAGTTATTCACATAATTGAGAATGAATCTGACCTAAAATGGGTGGAACACAATGGCACTGCCGGTCCTTATTCTGTGTTATTACAATTTTCTATGTTTACAAAAGACACTCTTTACCGTCTCAGAAATTCAGGTAACATCAACGGTGTACTTCTAGCTGACAATATCACAACGAATGCTCCGAGTCATTATTCACCTGAGGATACTTGTCCCAATAGGTATAAATTGGTATAAGAACTTTTTCATCTGATAATATTATAACAAAAAATCCATAGGATCTACACAGGAATTAGGCACAAAAACCTATATAGAAACCTATTTGAAATTTAATCTAGGTTCCCATGTGGACGGTAATTTGATCAAATTCATTCAGGATCCTACATTGAAATTTGACGCAAAAATCTACACAGGAACCTATTTGGAATTCTTTGTAGATATACATACCATCTAAATACCTACGTTAGTTTCCTTGTAGGTATAATTTGATCAAATTATTATCCAAGAAAAATAAGTTCCCAGATGGTATGGGTTCTTACATAAAATCTTTAATACGTACCTATATAGGTTCTTTATACGATGATAAAATAACTCGCAATTAAATTAAATAAACCTGTTTTGCAGATATTCTGGCCTAAAATCATCGTGCGATGACACTTCACCATGGAACCCTTTCGGCTCATCGTTATTATTAGAAGACTGGCCATTTCCGATGTTTTTCTTGCAAAACGACACCCTTCTTGAAGAAATTAAAGCTTGTTATTTGAAATATAATGCACATTCAGTCAAAAACCAACATGAACGCTCACTTTGCGCTTTGGAAATGAAGTCTTTTATGAGTTCAGCAGTTAGTTCGGAATTGTGCTTAAAACGAAGCAAGTCTATATTTTCAACTGACATCTTTTGTGATCCTCTGGGTGATAAAAATATACACTGGCCGTTGGCACCTTTGACGGATGACATGGATTCTGTAATTATGGTCATTGCAAGATTGGATGCCAACTCGATGTACAGTGATCTTGTACCTGGTGCTCAAAGTGCTGTTACTGGATTAGCTACTCTTTTAACAACAGCTTTTTACTTAAATTCGCTCAGTCCTACTGTAAAAAGTAGGTTGACAATAGATTTTTAGTACAAAAAAGAATCTTAATAATCAATAAAACATACACTGTGATATTGTTTTTCGATACTATATAAAATGCAATTATTATTTTGCAGAAACAAATGTGGTGTTTTCTATATTAAATGGTGAATCTATGGATTATATCGGGTCAAGTCGCTTAGTTTATAGTCTAAAATCAGGTTTGTTCTTCGCACTGGGTGGACGAAATCTAACTTTGGATCAGATTTCAGCTGTAATAGAGTTGGGACAGTTGGGAGGATGGCAAGGCAATACAAAAAATTATCTTCATGTACGTAATCACGATGAATTTGAATTAGTGTCTAGGCTTGCGGCAAATTTATCTGCTGAGATACTGGATCAGTTCCCTTTGCCTCCAGCATCAGCTCAAAGATTTTTACAAGAAAAAGAAAGTTTGCCTACAGTGATTATAGCGAATCATAAGCGTCAATTTGAGAATAAATTCTATGGAGGAATTTTAGATGACGCTGAACGTCTTGGATTTAAAAGGTACAAATTTTTGTATATAAGTATGTGATATATACAATTTTAATTATTTAATTATAGTTTGGTGTCTCATTTCAAGATATTTATTATCTCTGAGTCATCAAGTGTTTAAATTTGAGACATTTGTTATTGATAGGTGAAATCAAATAAATGCAATAATTAAATGAACTACTCAAACTTAAAATTGATTTGTTCATTTAATTTAACAACATTTTGCAGCTTTCCGAACGAGTTTGCGGCAAGTTTGGCTAACATATCTATCGCTTTGGGTAATGAATTGTACAGAACTGTTACTGGAAATGACGCACCTGAAGGTGTAAATGTTACTGAAATTGCAAATTACACAAGAAATATTTTAACGTGTTACTTGATTAGCGCCAATTGTGATTTGTTCGAAGCGGCGCTGCCACCTGATACTAAAATTTCAGATCAAATTTTACCACTATACATAAGCGTCATTCGAGTTGATAATCCAGCCACATTTTTTACCAGTCAATTGTTAAAGTTGCTCACGGGAACGCCAGTTCCAGTTAGTAATCCATCGGAGTGTTATGATAATCATTTAATCTGGATGAACGGTTATAAAAAAACTGGACTTTGCATCAATTCCACTGTTAATTATAGTTCCGCGTTCAGTCCAGCATTTATTATTAAAGGTAATATTACTAATGTTGCTGTATTTTAATATTTGAGTTTGTAATAATATTATTTGATTTGAAAAATAACTAATGTTATAAATAATTTATATTAGTAATTTCATTTTATTTGTTTATTTACTTTATTAAAATTGAAATCCATTAACTGAATGTATACTTCTTTTAGATTACGATATGAAGTCAGGTTTATATTCAACGTGGACCGAATCTGTGTGGGATACACTTAGTGTACGAATGTTCTTAAAACCTTCGGCAGCTACAGAAAGATTGAGTTTGTTCTTGGGTGGGTCCGTTACCATTGTATCATTTGTTATCGTGTGGTTCATTAATTCACGAGCTAGTGTATTATTTAATTCCAGGTAAGGCAATAAACAAAATTATTTTAATTTTCCTTCATCTCATCGCTCAAATTTATCACAATATCAACTTTTGTATTGTTCGACTCTAATTTACTCTTACATGATTTTATAAGCATATTTCGTTATTTTAGATTCACTTATTTCGATTCTGATGAAATAAGATAGCATTCAATTTTCACATAATTTTTGCTCCATGAATTTATGTAAATTACACAAATTGATTATATATTTGTGTAATCTAATATATCACTGATGACGATAAGCTTAAGACAATTAATGTTGTAATGTTGTAATGTTTTTTTAATGACCTAAGGTATTTAATATCATTTGTATTATACATAGTAAACTTATGGAGTAAAACCGAATAAATATGTATATTTTAGAATGTTTAATACACATTTAAGTCAGCTTTTAAATGTGATTCGAGAAATAGTATTTAGTTTTCATATTTTTAACAATAATGATAATGTATTGTGATATAGGAGATAAATTAAATTCATTAACGACGTGTCGAAAGCCAGATTGTACTTCAAAATACTCGTTGGAAATATCTCTACGAAATAGTGATAATAGATGAACGTTTTATATGAATTAACATTCGTTTTTCATCTTTTATACGTACAAAAGACTGGTGAAATTTTATCATACAACTTTAGTGACTTTCTTAAAATAAATTACAATGATTTTAATAATTGTGAGTTTTCATTTTTTCTCCATCAAAAGCTTTCTTTATACTTCCTTCTGTTTTAATTTGTTGTTTCAATTTTACTTAGATTAACAATAATTTAAGCGTAATTTTATATAAATACATTGACGTTTAATTGCAGCAGAGCTTTTCACCTGTAAGAGTAATGCTGTTGACGATCGTGTATCATCACCACTTACTGTTATTCAACTTATCCTGAACAAGTATCCAAATACATACCAAGGCTTACTTAACCGGCCTTCACAAATAAATAAAATTGTTGACCGTGACGTTGAATTTGTGGACAAACCATGCTACATAAAAGTATATATGACAGAAACGACAATTTTTTAATAGGATGTTTCCTTTTTTTATTTCATTTTCAATTAATTGAAATATTGTACAAATGTATTATACTTAAAATTTATTTTTTGTCACACGTGCTCCAAAAGTAAATGGAAAACAACATATTTTTTATGAATTCAAAAAATTTAATTAAAACATTATACAATTTTAAAACCATGTTTTTTAATAAAATATTTGAAATTCATTTTAAACATTGCCAAATGTATATAATTGAATTAAAAAAGAGAAATACATATAAAATTAAATTTATATGAAAATTATACTACATATATTTAAAAAACTATTTACGATTAATTTAATGTGTTTTCCTCCGACTGCAAAATATTCAAAGCACGTTTTGTGCACTTGTGACAAAAAGCACTGTACATGACATAAACGGATAGTTTATTTCAATAGATTGCGTTTTACTATTGATAAACATACTATTTTAGTGAAGACAATCGTATGTCTATGTATATCGTTAATTTTTTTATTTTCATTTATCATTGATTATAGACCAAAACAGCAAAAATCAAAGAAAAAAATATATATAAAATGTTCATTTTTTACCAAATTGTATTTCAATTTTTTATGTTACCATAAATACAAATCTTAATTATAAGATAATGATATAAGAAAACGAAAAAGAAATAGATAAAAATCTCTGTTTTGATATTTTAAGATTAAATTGTTTATTTAATTGTTTAATTGTAATCAATTTTTAACCACTTTGTGATAGAGATGGGCAAAAGTAATTATTCACTCACTTTACAAAAAAGTTAATACCATTTATAATTTTAAAACATTTAATTTCCGACTTGAAATTTTTTTGACTAGAAATATGAGACTAAAATAAAACTCTAGTACAAAGTAAACATTCTTATCTACATGTAAAATTAAATGATTAAATTGAAAAGTATCAAATTACTGGTAGCTATTCTTCAATAATTAAAGGTATGCAATTAATGGCAGCTAGTCTTCAATAATTTATGATATTAAAGTACAATACTCGTTTATGTATGTATAAAAATTTAAATATTTATGTGTTAATTGGCAATAAGAAAAGCAGAAATGTTAAATAATAGTGGATTTTGCCCATCTCTGCTTTCGATAATTTGATAATTTTTTAATTGCAATGGACTTAAAGATTTAATCAGTAATCAAACTAATTTTAATTTTATTAAAATTAACTGCCCAATTCATATAATTATCAATTTTCAAATACTATAATTATTTAACAGCTTTTTTTTCAAAATTGTATGACTTCTATTAAAGTTATGTTTCCTTTCTAAAGGTAAATTAAAAATATAACAACGAAAAGTAAGAAATTGCGAAATTTTAAAGCTAATATAGACACTTAAAAAATAGTTTTTTTAAAGACTTCTATCGTATATTAAAATATTTCACTATCATTAAAAATGATGTGGTTTCCGGTTGTTCCATTGTTAATTGTTATCATCTATATTTCATGAATATAATTTTTTATATATATACATATTTTTATGAGATATTTAAATATATATTTAATATTATTTAGTAAGAAATCACCCACGCAAAGCTATAAATTTGAACATTTGTTTTGAATTACAGCGACATAGCAATTTCATTTTCCAAATTTAAATTTAAGTGAAATCGCCAACATTTCTGAAGACACGTCTTTAAATATTTATAGATGTTTACATAAAATCATCCAATAAATATACAAAATAAACTAATTTTCACAGTATCAATCGATATAAATATTGTATGGATTCTGTAAAAAAAATAAAGTATTATTTATTAATTTCAGGTGTTTATTATAAATTCTTATCCTGTGTCGTTCATAAATGACGTGTGTAATGAAAAATATGAATACTAGAAATACAAAAAAAAAAAACATGTAAAACATGAAAATTTGTCGCAGATGACTTTTAATTTGATTAATCCAACATTAATATCAAACAAAAGATGAAATAAAAGAAATTTGACATTATAAAAATTGAACATATGAACGCATGATGAGAAATAACAACCCCATTTCAAGCGTGATGGCATTTATTATCAATAAACTTAATTAACAGAGCGCAGATTTACACGAGAGAAAGAAGACCGTTAATCTTAAAAGTTTCGTTTATTATGCGATGCACAGTCACGTGGTAGTAGTTTTGTAAGTTATGACTCAAAAGTGTTGTCTCAAGACGAAGCCAGGAACGGACCGTATTGGTACTTGACGCGTTTCAAATTTCAGGGCAATATTGATGATGAATTTGAGTGAAAAATTAGAGACAGTCGAGATAAAGGAAGTATTTACAATGAGCGCTTAAGAAGCATCTGACACGTTTCCGGCTCGTTTCCTTGCTTCGTAATTGAATTATTTAGGCAGGATTTGCACATTACGCGTTAGATCTACAAATACAACGCAACTGTTCGAAGTAATTTATCAAATGTTTGGAACTTTTGCAAACATTACGCCGCTATTTTTATTGATTTTCTTTCATTTCAATAATCTCTCTACTATTCTGCTTCCCTTTTTCCACTTTCTTTCGACTTTACAACGCCCTTACGTCTGGACAAAATGCTCTCAGCTTTTTCGTTCACACTAAAATCAACCTCTTCGGTAATCATATAATACACACACACCTTTCTCGTTTTCATTTCCATTTTCGTCTTTATTATTCATTTGTTGCGTTTTGCTTCAACTTTTACCATCATTCTGTCCTGTTTATTTATTTAATTTTCTAAAGTATGGCTCCGTAATGTTCAGTATACAAGTTATAATATATAAAGTAGGAGGCTGGGCACCGCCCACCGAGCTATCACAGTTGTCTGGTGCCGCAGCACATACGTATACGTGGTTCAGCCTTCTTACACCCTACCTCTTATTTTTATTTTTACGCCTTCGTCATAAGTCTAACTCATTAAAGTACAATTATTACTTTGTTATATCAGGTAAATCACGATACATCGAATCAATGCAACAAACCTCCTTTAACGTCCTATTTTCGTTGAATATTTGATGCAATTTTACAGTAGTATCTTCTGAGTGACGGCTACTTATTGCAATCAGTTCGTTAGTTCAATCTTTCCCTGCGGTTCAAGTAAAGGTGTTCGAAAATGTCAATATCTATCTTTGGAAATTGAATAGCTATATTAATACGAAAAAAGTATTCTTTTGCAATTGACGAAATGATACTGTATCACAGTTAAGAGAAATAAAATTATTTGAACATATTCGAATAATTAATATCTCGAGTGAATGTCTGTATGTAATGTTTATTGGTTTTTTACTTAGACGTATATTTTGTTACTTTCAAGTTAAATAATGACGTTTTATAAAAATATGTGAGAACATCATGGTATCGTTAATTATGACAGACTTTACCAAGGGAGATTTGGAAGTTTGAGCTTGAAAGAGAAGAGAAACTAGAGGAAGACTGAATTGAAAAAGGACAAATTGAAAGTAACAAGAATTCTTAAAAAAGAGAATCGTATATGACAGATTAACTTTTAAGCAGAGATGAGTAGCCATAGGAAAAATGTATGAAAAAAGTGGAATGCGAAGTTCAGAGAGCTTTTGGGAACAGATGCAGATGACATTGATTGGGATAAAATGGAATTGCGATTTTTGTAATTTATACTGAAAGTGTGAATAAAGTTACACATTTTATTGTTGAAATTCACAAATAAAAACCAAATACAAGTTTGTGGAATAGGCGCATGTAAAACGTCATTTCCATCATGAAACAAGATGAGAATATTGTAACTTAAACACTTTCATTTCTGAAATGTATTGAGGAAATATGAAGAGCAATTATGCTTTATTTGAGACAAATTTGAGATCGAGTTTAGAGGTAAAGAGATGCTGTCATACTAATAGTATCTTGTACAAATTAAAAACAGAACAGTTGGTTGAGAGGTGATGATGGATTTGGAAGACACTGTTGAAGATAACTTAAAAACTTAGTCTGTGAAAATATTAGAAGATTCTTTATTACATTTTCAAGAATGTTGTAAGCAAGTTAGTGGAAACAAAGATTTGAAAGAAGAACACCTTAATAATTTGAGATGTACAAAAAATGGAATTTTCAGATATTTAAAGTAGATATCAAACACAAACATACTGTTAAAAATGAAAACTAGCTTTGAATTTGTAGCAAATGTTATTCAATAATAGCTTGAGTTATCAAAGATTGTGTTACATCGAGAAAACAATGTTGTAAAGAATAGTATGCATCTTGTTGATTCTACAGCAATATTTTGTAAATAAAATTACTAAAATATTTTCATATAGTTAGAACTTACAACCAAAATAAATCACAAATAATTCGACGCAGCAGGTGCAGCTCACCTGGAGTTGAAGGTGGCGCATACTACAATATCAAATGTTTTGGAATCTTAAAGCATATAGTAAATTACAACATAAAATTTTCAAATTATTTGTATTCTATCGATTACAAAGTTAAATGAATGCAACATACATGATATAATGTAGTTTTCTGACTGTATAAATTAAGCTTGTTATAAGATTGACTCAAAAGTCAACTGAAAATAGTGTCAAGAGTAGGGGAAGCGACGAACCAGTTTTAATACAGAAATATAATTTACAAAAAATCATCGGGGGTATCTTGCAACCAAACTGTTTAAAAACTTACAGATAAAAATTGTTCACCAGCGAATTTGTACACCAGTAAAGAACCAGTAAAGAACAAGGTAAGGCGATGTTTTTTTTTTTTTTTTTTTTTTTAAATTAGAATTTATTTGAATTTTTGGAAACATAATTATTGTGTTTTATTATTGGTAAAAACCTTTACTCGGTTTGCTATATATAGTTTTATTTCATAAGTTATCACTTTTACTCTAATCCGATCCCACGAGACCTCTTTACATCACGTCTTCTGGTTTCTGCTTTGAGAAAAATAGTGGTAGCATCTCGTACCACGTACCATATATGTCGATTCAAACA